>JALDNG010000020.1:6630000-6927500 GCA_024349245.1 Neodontobutis hainanensis
GGCCAAGCAGGCTTTTGTGAGCCTTATCTGGAGATGTGGCGTCCTTCTTGGTCTGTGTCCGTGGAACCCAGCAGTGTGCAGTGTCTCTTGGATTGTCTGCCTTGAGACGTTGCCGCCTAGATTCACCAGGATGGCAATGGCAGTGATCCTTGGATTTCTTTTTTTACCTCTCACTATCCTCCCAGCCAGCACGGGTGTCACTTTTGGCTTCCGACCACGTCCTTTGAGATTTTCTATAGTGTGGAATGTCTTGTATTTTTTAAATAACATATTGCACTGTAGCCACTGGAAACATTTAAATACTTGAAAACTTTTCTGACTTGTGAGCAGCTGCAGGTCTTCACTGAGCTCCTTTGTCTTAGTGATGACTGTCTACAAACCAACTGCAGAGAGCTGCTGTTTTTCACCAGTTGAGCAGCTTTTCCCAATGAATCAGAACAGCTTGGACTATTTGGAATGATATAGAACTTTGGATTTGCCCATAGACTGTGAGAGTTTGCAAACATTAAAATAATTATTTCCACAACAATGCCTCTTGTACTTCCTTTTACTTCTGGAAGATTCCCTTGTGTGTTTCCAATCAAGAAAAAAAACTTGCTGGTTGAATAAAAAAAAAAAAACATTAACTCAATCTGCCAGGGGTATGAATAATTTTGGACATGACTATCTAGATATACTATATGTTTATCTGTATCTACTGCATATATATATATATATATATATATATATATATATATATATATATATATATATATATATATATATATATATATATATATATATATATATATTTTGTAGTGTCTTCAAAATATGAATCAATTGATACTTTTTTATCTTCTCAAAAGGCAAACCTTGATCACGTTTAGATGTGTTTATGTTTTTTATTCATGTATATAATTTCAGTCAATTTATTCAACTCTTTTTCTTCTCAGATGTGGTCACAAGGAGGCAGTGTTTTTCCAGTCCCACAGTATGAAGGCAGAGGTAATGTCCAAAATGGAAAAATACATTTTAAATAACTGAATTGTACATATTTTTGCATCTCTCTTTAACACCTTGCTTTTGGGAACACAGAGTTAATCAACTTAACTAAAAGTGTAGCTTACTTTGTGAATAACATTTTTAGTGTGAGTCATTTTTTCAGAACTTGAAACAAACAAATGAAAACACTAGATAGATTTACAGAAGATTTTTGTCACATCCTTTCTAAAATGTGTGTATAGGTATTTTATTTAGCTTATTTTTTTTATTATTACAGGATGCCATGAGACTATACTACGTCTGCACAGCACCCCACTGTGGACATCGATGGACAGAGTAAAGCCAGTGGAGTCATATATTGCCCTTTTTAAAAAATAGTAACATCCAATAACCATGATGGCTATTAATAGTTTTTTTTAGCAGTTGTAATTGTGAACTGTGTTTTGTTAAATTAAAACAATTGTTTTCAAGTCTGTTTCAAGTGTGTTTTTATGTGATCATTTATAATTGCCTTCTCCAAAAATATGGGTTAATATTCCTAATCATGGCAATGCTACATCCTCTAATGTTAATTTTAGGCCTACTTGATTATGTAACAGAAACAGTTGCTTCCTTTTCAAACTTCCTTGTCATTAAACCCTCATTTGATGCAGTAATGACTGCTCTGCTGGGAAAAAAACTCCAGTGTTTCTGTGAATTTGAAGAATGTTGACTGTGTTCTTATGACTTTGTTTTTTTCTTGTGTATATTCCAAAGACCTGTTGAGCAACGTTGGGCACTAATATGTGGGCGTGATCAACTGATTAAAAACTTGTGTGGTTTTGAAAGGACATGCCCACACACTTCCATTAAGTCCATAGAAAATGTACTTTCCTAGACCACTCCTCCTAAATCAACATTTACAAGTTATGTTCAGTCAGCTGCCAGTCAGTTGTCAGCTGTCTTCAAAGTCATGGCAGGTAGGACAGAACAGTTTATTTTTGTGATTCTTTTTTAATACTTTATATTTTAATATTAATTTTAATTGTATTTATACTGAATTTCAGTGAATGTTGTTTCCCGCAAACAGTGGGGAGCACTTGCACCCCTTCACAAAGACCATTTAAAAGCCCCTGCAAAGAGTGTAGTTATTCACCACACGGCCATGAGAAACTGCAAAAGTCAAATTGAGAGCATATACGAACTTGAAACCATCCAAAGACTGCATATGCAGAACCGACACTTTGATGACATTGGATACAAGTGAGTAACCCTTTTAGGTGGTATGCACTTTTTACAATCACAATTAGTTGCAGACATCCATTTACACTTGAAATCAATATATTAACATTTGCTGGTTTTGGCTTTTCACTTTCCAATGTATATTTTCCAGTTTTTTAGTTGGAGAGGATGGCACTTTGTACGAGGGCCGAGGATGGGGTGTGGTGGGGGCACATGCCAAGGGAAACAATGATGACTCATTAGGGATTGCTTTCATGGGAAATTTTAATAGTAAGCACATTTAATTATTTGTTTGGTGACAAAATGAACAAAACTGTTCTACATTATTAATAATTTTATGTTTTTATTAAGATGATACCCCAAGCTCAGAGGCACTAGCTTCAGTCAAACGTCTGCTCAAGTCTGGAATCTCCCAGGGATTTCTACTTCCTGAATTTCTCTTGCTCGGGCACAAAGATGTGGGAAGTACAGAATGTCCAGGAGCCAAACTGTATGCTGCTCTGCCACAACTGAAGCCAACCAAATAGACTCTGAAAAATGGACGGTATAATATAATAATAGAATACACTGGATCTAGTTCTCACCCTGTCACTGTGTTTTCCCTACACCAGAGGGTGCTCAAACATTGGTTTTATTGGTAAGTTTATTTGGGGTATTCTCTTCTGACTGATAAACTTATTACTAATTATTTTAGTACTTTAAATAAATTTAATTCAGCTATATTTATTCGTTTTTTTTTATTTAAGATTTAATTTAGTTTAGAAAGTTTAATGTGCGGTACAGAGTATCTAGCAAATTTTGTTCTTAGCTGGGCTTTCACAAAAAGACAGACTTTAAATAATCAGTGCGTAAAAGATACACTACACTAAATACAATAATATGCATCCAATCCTGTCCCTAGTTGGACTTTAGATAAGATATGTCACACAATGTACAATAAAGATACATCTCATTGCACATTAGATTAGATTAGATTATTTATTGTCATTACACATGTAATGAGTACAAGGTAACAAAATGCAGTTCAGCATCTAATCAGAAGTGCAAAAAGCACCAAGTGCAGAATAATCAGTATAAACAGTCTATACAATAAATATAAGTACTATATAGACATGACTATGTACATCACAGGCGGAGATTTACAGTTAGACTGTACAATATGTACATTATTATCACAATTAAAAATAGGTATTGATTACATAGTCTCTATTATAATATAAACTATATAATAGTTTTGTTTTCTTCTTGTACATGGCATTAAAAGGCCTCAAATTTTGAACAACACAACTTTAGATTGAGAAAAAAAGATCCAATAGGAACTACAAGTGTTGAGACAACAATGCCTGCTTTATGTACAACACGAAATATTCCCAACAAGCCCTCACTTGTACAGCAAAGCAATTAAAGAGGGACAGCCATGTCAAAATGAACAAGAGATTGTGTAAAGGCAGCATAATACCATGTTGACATATCAGCTGAAGTCTGATAGTTTAAAGCATAAACTGTGACAAACATACAACACGCATATAAAACCATTTTCAAACCATATATAGTCAATATCAGCACACATTGCACTAGCATCTGTTTTAATGTTCGCTAATCTTCAGGAGGGTACCCGTTCACATAACAGCGTGTTCCCAGTTCATGACTGTTCTGTGATATTTTCTGTCTTTGCTTAAGAGAACTGTGCCACTTAATTTTGTCATAAATTTAAAAAAGCATAAATAGTTTGACACATTTTCTGATTCCTTTTTTGCACACATCACTGCTAAACCAGTCTGACTCAAAGATTCTGACACATATGAGCAATATATTACCAGGTTTATGTATATCATGCATACATATTTAAAGAATGGAAATTATGTATATAAAATCCTCCCATCAACACATTATTGCACTCTGAAAACAGTGTCAACTTTAATAAAAATAAAACATTTAATGTTTGTATTGAATTTCTCTTTTATTATTATTATTATTATTACACTTATTCATAAGGGTATAAATATATAATAAGTGTTCAATTTTTATTGACAAATTCCCTACACGTGATTCTCCTTAAATCTGTTTTGTGATTTAGATGGGAAATATAGCCTATACATATTGTCTCCTTTCAATTCAACAATATTGTAAGTATAGAATACAAAATATTGTTTTTTTTTTTACCCCTGTTGTTGGTGATTATGCGCTTTCTTTTGACTTGATGAAGATGGCGTCAACAAAAGAAGGTGCGCCAATGGTGAGGCCAATTGGAGGACAAGGCGGGTGTTTGAAGGTTAGATTTCATGAGTCGCGGAAGTGTTAGGCTATAACAGCGCCAAAGAGTTCACGGATCAGTCACACAGACTGACAGCATCTTACTTCATCGCTGGTAAAGTGGATCCTCGGGCGCACCGCCTGTTTGAGTAAGATTATATTAATTAAAAATAGTTGTTAACTTTTATTTAAGGTCCAAATGTAATGTTTTAACACACAAATAACCCTTGTACAGCAGAACAATAAATTTACGCACTACTTTCTACAGGCAACGACTTGATCTGCTGTGACTGCGTAAAGTGTCCACTCAGTGCGTCTCTGGATGCGCATCGCTGAGGACCAGTGCGCCTTTTGTGACTACAAGTGATGCGCTCACAAGTGGACTCCTTGTAGTGCTTTCAAGTGCTTTTGGATATATTCAACAATGGAAAATATAAAAAATTCAGATGGATTTTTCCACAAGTCATCTTTCAGCATCAGCAATCTTTTATGGAGTCGCGAGGACATAATGGGTAACCGGGATGGACCCCTTCCTCCGTCTCCAAAAGCGCGCTCTGTGCGCACAGAGAAGCCAATTTCAGTGGAGAACTTTGACAGAAAAAAACATGAGCCATCACAACTGTGTAAGGCGCAAAACAAAAATATGTCTGCACATAACAAACAACCGGGGGCCCAGGAGGATTCAAAGACAGGCATAAAAGAGGAAAGTGCCAAAAGCGAGAAACCACCATTCAGTTATAACGCACTCATTATGATGGCCATCCGTCAAAGCCCCGCCAGAAGACTCACGCTGAACGGCATCTACGAGTTTATCATGGACAACTTCCCATACTACCGACAAAACAGACAGGGCTGGCAGAACTCCATCAGGCACAATCTTAGTCTGAACAAGTGCTTTGTAAAAGTGCCGCGGCACTATGACGACCCGGGGAAAGGCAACTACTGGATGCTGGACCCCTGCAGTGAGGACGTCTTCATCGGGGGCACATCTGGGAAGCTCCGCCGCAGGACCACAGCTGGATCCAGGGCAAAGTTGGCTTTAAAAAAAGGAGGGAGTCGCCTGCTGACATCCAACACAACCAGCATGACACTGGCCGCAGCCGGGTCCTTCTACTGGCCCGTGTCGCCGTTTCTGCCACTCCAAACTCCGGTGCGTACGCACATTGGCACGGGAACGTATCTGAACGCGCACCCTAGCTTTTCCAACCATGCCACGTCAGTAGTTTCACAACGATCCAGGCTAAGTAGCCCAGACGCGGAGCGTTTCGTGCAGACGCACCAGGAGATGTCATACATTGGAGTAAGCTGCGCACAAGCCCGGCGACAACAGATCGGCGGCTCATGCACTACTTTCTCAACAGCCATTCCCGCGTGCACCCTGCCCCTGCCCGATCCCTGCTCATTTAATATGATCTCTGGACAAGCCAGTTATTTTTACTCACACCAAATACCGTTCAGGCCCAGTCCAGCGCAGGAGAGGGCCGTCCCATCCAAAACTTCCCCGGGACACTTTTTTCCCAAAGGTCTCTCGGAGCTCGGGGGATGCTGCAGTGACTTTCAAAATTATTGTCCTCAAGTCAGCCCTTCATCCTGGAATATAGAGAAATAGGGCTAAATTAGCTGCAGGACACAGCAAAAATGGAAGGAAATCAGGCTGAACAATTTGAGGTGTTTCTCATGTTATTCTATTAGAATTAGGCTGTAGCTTGAGTGAAAATATTAGCCCAATTATGTATGATTTTTGCCATAAGTAAAACTTTATTAATGTCAGTTGTGTAATTTGGCACACAATTCAATATTCGAAGAAAAATGTAATGTAAATATTACACACATTGACATTGTTTAGTATAATTTTAAGGACAAACGTTAATAGGCTACATTTATAATTTTATTGAAAATATCTTGGGATGTTGAAATAGGTTTAGTCTAATTAAATATTCACTTTTCAGAAACCTTGTCTATTATGCTATTTTCCTAGGTGTAGCCTAATACTTGTCTGTTGAAACTGTGATGTTTCCCCGCATGTGGATGTTTTAGGTTTCAAGCCAATGAAGTAATAAAATAAATGATAAATAAACAATAAGTGGTTATGAGTCTCACCTTTCCAACCCTGCTGTTCGTACTTGTATTTGTAGATTCGATATACAGTAATTGTTAATAATGATGGGCTTTAGGCAGAATATAAAAAACTTAACACAGATCTGTTTTGGTGTGAAATATATTAAAAAAAAAGGTTCTTGGTGTTGATTTATATTAGCAATGTTCTATCTGTATAATAGTCATTTATGTAATCAAACAACAGGCTGCTGCATTTTTAATTGTGTTTTTATTAAGTCCCTCTTTGTTAACCGTTCTCATTTGCCTGCATGTACCATTTACCTATTCTTTATGAAGCCCACAGTGAGATTTAATGTAGTTGATAGCTAATAATTTTCCAGTTTGCATGTGCAGACGTTTTCATGAAGTTAATGTGCAGATGTCTCCATATGCTTGTGAACATTTCAAATCAATGGTCTCTTTTGTTTTTTTGCTGCCTATGTTCAACTTTCCCTCACCTTTTGGCCCTCATGACATACAAGTTCATAAAAAATATGTATGAGGATACAGATTAGAACAGCTTCCTGTACAGCTGCCTCTAATAAAACAATAGCTTCGTTATATATATAAAAAAAGTGCAGTCCATCACCTCAGTCACACACTCGTAGTTGCCTGTGGTTAAATCAGACTGGGCTGGATCAGGTATCTTACAGGACTGTTGGCAAACTCACTGTCTAGATAGCTAAGTAGATAATCATATTTTCAGTGCTGGCATGAGCAGTGTGCAAAGGGACAGAACTGTGAATCAACAGGTCTGCTGGTAACTGATGTTTTACCCTGCAGGTATACTGGTAAGAGGATACTGTTGGCTGTCAGGCTACAATAAATAAAGCACATTACTTTGACAGCTCTGCTAATAAAATAACATTAAATCACACAGACTGTGTTTGTAGTTTGTTTTGGCAGTAGTCAAGACAAATATTATACGGCCACTTTTATGAAAAGTGGAATGATTTCAGACTTTTGAAGTGGACCAAAGATGTCTTTGCCGTGATGTGTCATTATATTTTGCCTATATGTAAATAGCTTTTTGTGTATGTTTTGAAATAAATGAACAATCAGAAATAAATTAAAAAGTAATCTAAATGTGTTATAGTTGGTCTTAAAAATTCAGGGGAAAAAAATGAAAATATCTAGGCTACATTACTACATGCACACAGAGTTGATCCACACTGAGCTCAATTTACAGCCCCACTTTGTTCTATACTTTAGATATAAGCTATAAAGCTCTGGAAATCAATCCTACACACTTGCTGCAACACACAGGCAGCTATTATATGCAGCAAGTGGCTTCCACAGGTAGATTTGCCACCCTTTGAAATCAGGTGGGTGGGTGTGCACCCCAAGGCGTCTGTCTGTCTCTTGCCAGAAAGCCAATCTCTCAAAGTCTCATTGCTGTTGTGTAGATAATGTAGCCTACTACATCCAAGCACACATACTTTCAAAAGGTGCATTTGCTAAAAGTCAAAACAAAGACTTACCTGTCTTTCTGAGTATGCGGTCACTGTGGCAACATTTAACTGGGATAATAATAATAGCCTACACATCACACTGTCACACTTATGACTAATGAAGAAGACTGTCTTAAAAAACGTGATTACGAAAAATGGAAATATATAAACTTACGTACGTAATTTGGTTTTCTAAAATAACAGCATAGCAACACATTTAGAGTAAAGAAGAATACAATACTTTCAAGCTATTAATCCGGAAATAAAAGTAAGCATTACTTATTCACCCGGAAGTAGTTTATCCACGCGAGCCAAGAAAAATCGTTGGCGAGACGAGCGAGGGAAGTCGTTGGAGACAGTTTTAAGTTGTTTGCCAGGTGTACTTTATTGCCAAAACAAAAACAATGTAAGTATTCTTGACGGTTAAGTGGATATAGTTTAAAATTTGATTAGATTAAGTCTAGTTGTGACTCGATGGCTTTAATTCGGCGTGTTTGCGCGCTGTTCTCGTTGTTAGCCAAAACCCTAGAATGAAAAGAGACATGCCGACTTCAAGTCCCGCATGGAGTTTGTTTTCTCGACGTTTGGAGAGACATTTAATTACACCCTTCTTTTCTAGGGTTAGATTTACGACAGTGTTAAACATTCAATGAAGCAAATAAATAACCTAGGTTTCAAGAGTGAACTCCCGAATCAAACGCTAGTTAGCTTAATGCTATTAGCCTGTGGTTCAAAGTGTTTGGATATGAGAATGATTAGCAGTTTGGGAGTAAGCTTACTGTAATAATGATTACAAATGATATCTTAGTGGTAGGTAGCTTGGTCGCAGAGGCTTAAGATGCGGAAATCTATGTCTTTTGTTGACGTGATACAGTCATTGCTATATAATATGGTAGCCATGGCAAGAATCACATTTGATATAAAACCATTTTTTTCAAGGTGATTTCAGATAATCAAGAAACCGTTTAACTTATTAATCTAATGGTTTAAAAATACTGTAAAATCGTTTTTTACTATAAAAGAGCCTCGTAGAATTTGCAAAATGTGTTTACTTTGTTCTTGCAAGTAAAACCAGCATCTTTATTATAAATATCTACTCCATTCAAATATGTTTGTTTACATTGTTGTATAATTTGTAGGAGTCTGTTAACAAAGCCCAAGTCGGAGATGACTCCAGAAGAGTTGCAGAAACGAGAAGAGGAAGAGTTCAACACTGGTCCACTGTCTGTGCTCACACAGTCAGTTAAGAACAACACACAAGTCCTAATTAACTGCCGCAACAACAAGAAGCTGCTTGGAAGAGTCAAGGCCTTTGACAGGTACCTAGCTGCTCATCGCTTGCCTTTGACGTTCATCATTTATTTTTTCATGTTATAAGATAATATTATATTAATAGACTGCAAAGTATAAAATATTGAATATATATTTTTAATGTTTCTAAAACCATTCTTTTGTCAGGCATTGCAACATGGTCTTGGAGAACGTGAAGGAGATGTGGACAGAAGTTCCTAAAAGTGGGAAGGGAAAGAAAAAGTCAAAGCCGGTGAATAAGGATCGCTACATTTCTAAGATGTTCCTCAGAGGAGACTCTGTCATTGTTGTGCTTAGAAATCCTCTGATCACTGGAAAATGAACTCTTTATTTTCAACTGAGCCTGTCAGTCTTTTTTTAAAATTGTATTTTGTTTTTGTTGAAAGATTTTGAAGCAGTGGGGTAAAACTTTGTGATTTGTTTGTTCACTGCTGTCACTGTAGAGTGAGAAATACAGTGTCAAGTGACATCTTATTTCTTTGGCTTTTTGTGAACTGCAGAAAAGCCTGATCCTGTGTTGTCAACACATCTTGTTTTTCATTTTTTAATAATAAAAGTAGGAAAAACCAGGCTATTTGTTCATTGTGTCAATTGCTAATTGTTTATATATATATAAATAAACAAATTGGATGACTTTTTGAAACTCAATTATGGCTGTCCCTTTGGCCTAGTCCTTATCACCTACCTCCTTACCCTCTGTCACCCTTTGCCACTCTTCCCCAACGTCATCTTGGGTGTCAGGCTTGATTTCAGTCAGCACCGCTCAATATGCGACAAACTGCCGTTTAAAGGCTTGCTGCATTATTGATGAGACCAGATGTGCTGACTGTCACTTCACACCCTTATCCCGCTCCATTTGAGGTGGTTTGCTTCAGCTGGGTGGCCCCTTCTGACCACTTTGTTAATTGTCTTAATAGCTAACAGCACAGCTCATCTTACTCCGCTCAAACGTTTGCGAACTAACCTACACAAATTTAGTGGTCAGAAAGGAGTAGCCTGTGTGATTAAAATTTAATGCTCTAGTTTTATGGTTGATTTCAGTTAAGAATGACCTTTTTATTTCATGTAATCCAATTACAAACTGGCATTAACACCTTTACATTTCAGCATTTGCTGACCTTATGCTACATTTCACTGTTAACCCTGGCTTACCTGAGACTAGCACCTGTGCTGTGTGTGTGGCAAAGTATGCTTTACTCATATATAGTTATATGGAAAGTTCTTTTGTCAGGCAAAATCCCGTTTTGTATTCATTTGGGCTTATAAATAACTTTCAACTAATATTAAATAATATAGCTTTTGCTTAAGGTCAATCTCTCCTAAAAAGTTTAAAACCGCTCTTAAGTCAGAAACCAGTTAAACAACGTTTTTACTCAACATGCAAGCTGGCGTTACTTTGGTTTCGACGGATTAGCTTTTGTAAATTTTAACAATAAGGTAACCAGATTTTTAACGATTTGTATGCAACACAAATTGCTTAAAATCACCTAATTCATTCATCAAACGTTGGTTAGGCTACTTTGTTAAGCTTAGCTATAATAAACTAATACTATTATAAGCTACACTTGCAACCATTTTAGAGACTTTAACTCTACTCAAACAAAAAGAAAAAAGTCAGTTTCCCCCCTGAGTTTAGGACTGACAGATCCATGAACAGGAAGCCAGATGTTTTATTCAACAGCTAAGCGATAAGCGGGGGGGAAGTGTGATTATGATAGCGATCGGCTACGCATCGACACTCGAGCCCACGAGCAAGGCGACACCGCAGCGGCAGCGCATCGATCGGCCTGGAAACCGGAGCCTGCGCCGCAGTTTGTTTTCAAGCAGAGCCACGGGCCGAGTGTGAAGCTGCCAGGCCAGGTGCAGTGGACCCAGGACAGACATTAGTCACCTCTTTTAAGTGAGAGTTATGTATGTTACAGTCACAACAACAGGGATCAGGTGTAGGCTGGGCTATATCTACTGAGCATGTAGACTTGTGCATATTTACAAACAAGAACTTATAGGGATCAGTCCTGGTAGGCCTATGTAGGATAACCTTAAAGAGTTCAACCGCAGTTTGTAGTGAGGCTACGTACATTAGCCTACATGCAGGGCTGGTGACTATATCATTCAGAAAAAAAGAGGTAATGCTGGCACTCTTGGGCTTAGGCAACTCCAAATATTGGTTAAATGACTGACAACGTTCCGATCCCTTACGGATCTTCCAACTTCCAAGGTCCAACTTTTTCTCATAGCCTAGATGTCACTCACATAGCTTGGGGGTCCATAGCATTAAACTATAGTCACAAATTTGATAGCTCACATTTGTCTATGCAGTAATAGTAAAACTGAGAAAAATGGCTTCAAAGTTTTTTTTTGCTGTCCCACTGTGTAACAGGTAGCTACAATAGTGATATTGTAATGATGTAGTGATACTGACTGTTTGGGGGAACTGTGAAGCATTTCTGGGCTATCTTTTGTTAAATGTATAGCTTATACTGCCATCTAGTGGTTTCTCAAAATAATGCATACAAGCGAGAGAGCGGTTTCAGACTCTGTTTCGTTAGGTGATAGGTTGTCACCTTGTGGAGAACAGACGTAGTACACAAAAATTTTCCCAAAATAAAGATGGAAGAATCAACAATAATGTGTGACTAGTCTGTTAAGCCCTTTGATGCGGCTGTTGTTGTGATTTTGGGCTATACAAAAATAAATGTCTTGTCTCTCAAGACAGACCTAAAATGAACAGCATTGAATCATGCAAAGATTTATTTTTCTGCTTTGTTTTTTTTTTTAAATAAATAAAATAAAAACTTTTACAAATGATTGCACACAACACAAATTTCAGTTTCCTTTTTATGGATTTTATAGACTTTAATTTGGATATCATTAAGTCTTTACTATTTACTCTGCTCTCCTGAGATGGTTTCCTGCCCAAGCCAACCTCTTCGTTGTGTCACGCTCACTTCAATTTTAAAATTGTCTTCCTTCCATTGCATACCTTTCCTGTCCAAAAAGAGGGAATGGTAAATTAGGCTAGTAATTCCTCAAAACTGAGTGAATGTTTAGATGATTTTGATCCGAGTTAGCCAATCAATTTCTTGAACAATGCTGAGATAGCAAAAAAATACCAGACTAACAGTTGCTCAGAGCAGTCAGAAGCTTGAATCTGTCTGTGTAGTGAGACGAAAGGCATATTAGCTTTGTGGATGTTTACACATGCCATGAGGACGTAATGCATTCCTTTCTCATCCTCTCTTCCACTCCTGTTACCATTTGGAAGACTGAGTGCATTTTTTCAGTACAAATGTAATTATACATTTGAATAAAGCCAAGTGAGGCATTTAAGCATTTCCCTGCATTGTTAACTTAAGTAATCTTTAAAATATAGGCTAACTTACAAATAATAAATTATGGTTGATTATTTTTATTCTTTTTATTTATTTGTTCTTATTGTGTATGTCTTTATATGTATATATCTATATATGTGTCCCTTTTAAGACTGCTTATTTAGGAAAATGTACAGTTGTTGACACTTTTGGGCTTCAGCAGCAAAAGGTTAACTTAAAGTTACCCAGGCAGCCAGCAGGGCGAGGTGGAAGTCTTGGCATGGACTCTGGCCTGGATAAAAGGTTGCCTTTAGGTACAAGCATAAAAGACAGTTCTCCATTAAATTACATGCTTGACCCTCTGTCCAATACATTAGGGACCCGGTTTTTTTTAATACAGAAGGACGGGAATATTTGTAATTATACAGAATTTAAGTAATACAACTGTGGTTAGATTAGCTACAGGTATTGGTTTTGGTCTTTGACATTTTTACGTAGTTCAACTAAACGCAGCATGGGATTGTAGGCTACTTTGAAGCTGGCGGGTTGGGCCAGACTGGAGAGAATTTTACACAGTCCTACCGCCCGACGGAGAGAGGAGGAAAGTCTGGCGCTCACACACGGCTTAACTCTCCCAAAAGCCGTCGGATACGGTCTCTTCGGTCAGTTACAAGAAGAGAAGCGGTTTGGAGCTTTGCAGCGCGATGTTCCTTTTTTAACTTCGCCTCGTTTATCTCGTAGAAAGCACAAGCCAATGTGGGATAGTGATTGGAGTTGACAAGCCCGCTCCACTACTGTATAGCCTACTCCCCTTTTCCTCCTCCTCCTCCTCCTCCTCTCCAGCTCCACACAACCAGGAAATCGTCGAGGTGTGCTCTTTTATCCCGCTAGTGACTACCCTCAAAAGCGGGATTAGATGTGTTTTTCGCTGGAGTTTTTGGATTTTTTTATGACGCTTTTTTGACTTTTAAATCCGCGCTTCAGCTCAGAAGTTAGTCAAACTTCCCTTCGAGGAGTCGACCTCCACTCTGGCCGAACAATGAGGTGGGTAAAGCGGCTCAAATCCCTTCTTCATTGTGTTTCGGGCGACTATTTCCACAAAAGGCGACATGTTAAAACCTAAAACAGCCTTCGAGTGTGAATACAAATGGCTACAAGAGAAACTTCTAGCTTACTTTAGACTTGGGAATAACTTAAACTGTGTTAGGCTACTAAAGTGACACACATTCTGCTGCACAGGTTTTCGTGACCTTTGTAGCCTATAGGATCGGCTTGATAATTTTTTTTCCAAGTGTTTTTTTTATTTTTATTTTTTTATAGCCTATTTAAAAACAGCCCAGTTTTACCAAGTAGGCTCCTTCCAAGTATGTACTAGTTAAGCGGGTTTGATGAATAAATATGTTTTGCATTAAACACTCAATGTTGGCTGTTTTGTTTTGCTCAGCTTTGCACTTTCTGGAGCAATGAGGTGTTATTTGAGCGGCCTATATTATTGCGGAGTAACTTATCAGAAAGTTGGTTTTCATTATGATCAGATTTTTCTCTGTCAATGGCACATTTGCAGGGTGTTCTTTTAAATGGTTACCTGACATAATCACGTTCCTCCACACTGTATTTGCCATTCCATGACCATGCATTAAAACTGTTTTTTTTTTTACTATTTCACCCCTTTGGGGGCACAGAGGTTTGCACCAGGAACTAAATTGCTCTGTGGAAAGCGCATGTCCATGAATTCCACATCCTGTTACAGCCTGTGCAGTTGGCAATTATATGGTTTGAAACCACTGCTTTGGGCTGGTGGTTCTCTGTGCTCCCTTTTCCATTTAGATTGCTACAAAACACTAAATGAGGCCGTTTTGACTCGTACACAATACTCTGTTTTACCGCAGTGAAAGGTTGATAACCTGTGTAACTAGTTTTATCTCCTACTGTAGCCTACTGCCATTTCTGTAACAATATGCTGTATCTTAGTCCCACACTTGGCTTGGTTCCTGGCCTGTATTTGCTTTGTACACATTTTGTCTTAGTAACTGTGATTAGAGAGAGCAGAAACAATTTGACATTGAAATTATTACAGTCACAATTACAAATTGAAATGAACTGTTAATCACATGATTGTTTTGGGGTTTAGTTTTAGGGTAGATTCAGTGCGGTATTATAATTATAGGTCAAGTGCAATCTGGATATTTCTGTTGGCCAGTCCACTGATGAGGCCTAAACAGCTCATGTCACATTGTGGATAATAGGCGAAGACTGGAATGCTGCTCTACATTTATTTACATTGTCTCTGTGGAATGTAAATGTTCACACTTTGTCCATTGGTCAAAAGTTCACTAATTTCACCCAAATCTGTAAACGGCTGAACATTTCAGACCAAAAGTACAGCTAAAAATATGCTGTTGTCTCAGCTTTGCTCTATGAAGTTATGAGAGAATATATTTTTGTTTTTACTGTTGCTCATCATTTGAAACATCTTATTCTTTCAATTGTTTCTAGCTACAGGAAGTGCAACACCTGCTTGATGAGTCACTGTTATTGTTAGACAACTGAGTCCTTCATTTGTCTGTGATTCACTGACTCGGTCTCCCTGACTAAAAGGATCGTCTTGTGTGACACCAGCTGTATGGTCGCCTTGGGCTGTTCCCTTGTAAAGTGTGACAAGAGCGTTCAAGCAGACAGGTGTAATGCGCTGGCTCTGTAACACACTGTGTACAATCTAATGACTTTCCTGTGATCATGTTCATTTTTGTACATGCCTGCAGGAAATGCCTAACAGGGCATTGTGAAGTGGTAGGACAGTCTTACACTGCCTTCTTCTTAAGCTTGATATGTTCACAATTTATTTATCAGCATTAAAAGCATGAAAATTTCCCATTTCTATTTATTTTGTTGGAAAGAATCACTAATCTTAACATGATTGTCTTTGCTAAATGTGACTCTTTGACCTTGTGTCCCAACAGTAGCTGTTATTTACAGTGTTTAGTATTGTTATTTCGCATGTAAGGAATGACCAGTTGAAATGCAACAGCAGTGTGTTCAGGTTTTTGTTTATTTTTTATTTTTTTGCACACAAACAACATTTTTACAATCAACCCGTAATTTGTTGTATATTGCATATAAAAAGATTAGGGCTGTAAACAATTAAAATATTGCAAATTATGGCAAATTGATTTAAAAAAAAAAAAAGTACTTTAAAAACATTGTTCAGTTTTTTTTTTTTTTTTTGATTGTTAGACAAGAAGTCTGAAATGTAGTGATTTTTTTTAGTTTATTTTTGTAACACTATCCAGAAAAGCTTTTATATTGAATAATTATATGGTGAAAGCATAAGTCAAACTCGAGCCCAAAAAGCAAAACGATACAGCATAATGAATTCAAGGCGAAATTACAACTAACACATTGTTGATTCAAACTTTCAAACTAAATAAAAAAAAAACTACCCTAATGTGCAGCTATTTATTTAGATATAGCTGATGAAAGTTTGTTTCTGGTTGACGTGTCCAGGCGTTTTTTCTTCAGTCTATCTAGCGTTGTTGTCTGCTTTTGGCGAGGGAGCAGAGTCATGGCCAATATATTAGCAGTGTGTTTAGCCAGCAGGTGACTGACATGCCCTGGTGGTTGCTCAGGTCAGAACAACAGTAGATGCAAAAAACTTTTTTTTTTTTTTTTTTTTTGTCAAGAGAGCCTTCTGGCAAGGCTTTGGATATCAACTTGCCATTAATTTTTACTCTCCATGTCTGCTTTGTGAATGTGTGCTAACTTACTGCTGCGCTCTGTTTTGTAAACACCCGATTAACTAACTATTGTTAAAAGTAATTTGCGTTATCAACGTGTTAAATTTGACAGCCCAAATAAAAATGTTAAATGATTTTGCAAACATGCAGTTCTTGCAGTCCTGTACCTACATTATATGTGAAAGTCTTGTTACATTTATCCTCACTAAATTACTATTTTGTTTGGAGATGTTCTTTATGATAGATATGTTTCATGCATCCTCAAGAATTCAACCTATTGTGTGTGCTTCCAAAGACCTGTTGGTGTTGCGGATCACAAAAGGCCGTAGTTACCCCCCTCTGTCATTATTAGACCACTCTTTTTTATTGTAAATTTGTGTCACTGTGAACCCCTCCACTGTAACAATTTAGCCCAGTTGGTTCTCCCACTTCTCATAATCATAAATAGTCTTTCATGCCTCTTGGATTAGCAGCGTTGCTGTTATCTACTTTACAAATCCTTCAATTGTTGACAAATTCAGTTTACTTGAAAACAATAAAAAATAAAATAAAATCTTGTCTCTGTCATGGAATTTTCCCAAGATTTTTTTTAAACATAACTATTGGTGGTTAACCCTAAAGTGTTTCCCACAAGAAATTTGTCAGTTAAGGTAGTAGCTTATTGTTGCTAAAAATGATAATTTATAGACTTCAAATATTTGCCCCAAATGCCTTTAACAGCCCTGCCGCTGTTCTTTTTCAACACTAATGCACTACAATAAAAGAAGGAAAGGTAATTACAAAAACCGACATGGACTAAATTAGACAATAGTCAAGGTGATTTGAGCTTATTGTCAATCTTGTCTGAAGATTGTTGTGGGAAACACTGCCTCATATAATAGGAATCTTTAATAACTTTATTTACAGACTAATATTAATTTGTTCCAGAGATCAATCTTCTTTGTCAAGCTAGTATGTGTTTTGTAGAGTTTATTTCAGTCCCCATGATGACTATACAAAATTGTAAATTATGAATGTTGCTCAGGAAATTGGCTACAGCTACTTTAACCACTAAAACTTAGTAAGGGGTATAAACATAAAGCAGTTTATGCATTCAGCATCTAGTCATTGTGCTATGTCCACTACTCATCTGTTTACTCATTGTTTGTTCTAACACCTACACAACAGGCAAAGCTACAGTTATTCACGTATGTATCAGCATAAGCACTGTCGAGCCTAGAATCTTGTGTGTTAATAATAATGCTCAACAGGAAGTAAAGCGCTTGGTGAGTTTTGATAAATTGTGATCCACCCAGAAAGTGTATTACTTGATGATAGTTATGGAATTTGGTCTCCAGATAATATGTAACTAGTGTCTAATGTTAGCATGTTGTCTTTTCTGGTCAAAGATCAGTAAGAAGATGCTGTAGTAGATGAAGTAAATATTGAACAGATCTTTTAACCATGTGTGTTCAGTGATAATATCCCAGCTGGAGCAGAGCCTTGGTCTCACAGAGCAATCAAAGCATAGATATTGTATGGTCAGCACTGCCAATGACCCCCAGAGATTTGGTGGCCTCATCAGGGGTCCTCTGCTTAATGGAGCCAAACAGCATCCAGTTGTAAGTGCGTTGGGCAGTCAGCTGTCTAAAACATTTGTCTTTTTGGTTACTTAATCCTAACGGCACGGATCTAAGGGTGATTTTTTTTTTTTTTTGAATTGCAGCCCCTTCTTGATACGGCTCATTTGGAAACTATGGCGGCACTAATTATACTATGGTGGTGCGCCATAGTTTCCTAAATGTGTGGGGAAACACGGATTTAACAGTATCCACGGATTAGCAAAATCTATATCATGGCACAACACAATACTGGTAGTCACTTTTATACCAGTATAGTGCCCACCCCTTCATATTATTGATATAGGTTTTTCACAACAGTAACTTGTTATATATTAATGTCTACAGAGCCAGCTAAACATAAAACCACTTCCTTAAAGTCAGTTTTGTTGTATATGCCCTTTAATCTGGGGACAAATAATTGCTATTGTAGCTTCAGGGCTGCGCTCTTTCTTTTTCGCAACTTTCTTTTCTTGTCTATATGGTACATTTTCTGAGTCATCCATGCTTCAAAGCAAAAGAACGTGTACAAGTCAGAACAGCTGAGAATTTTTTATTTTTTTTTCCTCATTCAGTCTCAAAAGCAGTCTCAGTCAGTCTGGCCTGAGCTGGGGGGGATGTGCTCCAACCTGTAAAAGGAATTGAGCTCAGAGAAAAGGATGGAGGTGAGATCGTTCCAAATATGGGCATTGAAACTGCTAGTTTTGCCCCTGCCACACACTGAGAGACGGGAGACAACCTTTTCCAGTTTTTGGCCATATGTTGGTTGGACTTTTCCATAACTCGGTAAACAGTGCCAGGCAAAGAATGAGCAAGCACCAAGGAATGCTAAAGAGGCTTTTCTAAGAAGAGTGGACATGTTTTTGCTGAACGTTCAAAGGTTTTGCAAAAAAAGCTGGAGAAAAGCTGAGATAGACTAGATGCCAGCCTGGATGGTGTGGCTGACTCAGGAAGTCAGAAAACAGTAGCCTGCAGCAAGCACATGTGCGTTTACTTTGAGTAGCATGCTAAAACTTGCCAGATTAGACGGATGTGTTTTTTTTTTTTTTTTTTTTTTCCCCATTATTATTATTATTATTATTATTTTTTTTTTTATAAATATGGTCATATACACTTTAGATACTGCTAGTTTCTACAACATGAATAAATTTTGATGCATGTCCTATAAATATTCAGTGATATTATTATAACAATTTTATTTTTGGGATGATAATTGATTTAAAGCAAATCTGATATCAGTCTTGGTCTCATTTAAACTTCTTTTTTCCACATTGGCTCTATTACACCAAACGTTCATATCTCGGTTCTGTTTTCAGTAAATCTGCAAAGTGCTATGGTCAATTACAGACATTCACCTAAAATAGGAGATACACAGGTAAAATATTTGCTGTGCACTATGATCTGGCAGTATATACTGTCTGCAGTAGGAGTACTATCAAGAGGCATCTTGTACTAGTATAAGGTTATTTTTTGAGAGAAAAAAAAGTGTGGTGGGAGGGTCAGGTAAACAGAAGAGGAAGGAGGACACACAGCCACTAGGCCTGACTGTACATGCCAGCACTAAGTGCACAGCCTTATACAGACATTTCTAAGTGCCCTGGCCTTGCACTGTGGTTTCCTGTTAACCCCTAACTCACCAAGACTTGAGGGGGGATACAGAAATCCCTCCTTAATAAACCCAAGTGAATACTTGAGTAAATTTTTTTATTATTTAATGTGCATAGCTTCCTTCTATATATGGAAACATAACCTTTGGTTTAGGCATAATAAAGATTGTTTTATACAATCCCTATCAGAGCATCTCCCTTTGAGCTATTTGTGGTTAAGGAAAGAAAAATACTTAAGTGCTGACTTAGTTAGCATAGCCCCATTAGCTTCAGTGTTCTTACTTGTGGCCAGTAGTCCAAAAGAACGACCAAAATAGATTGTTTATGGCTGCGGCTGTCACCGTTTATTCCGGTATTGAAGTTGTGAGTGTCCAGTCCGACTCGACTATGAGTGCAGAAGCTCTTACCCAGCGGACCAGCTCGCTCATTGGCCCATGTGTTGGCAGGTTGACAGGTGTGGTCGTGTGCAAGTCCTTGTCTTTATGCTTGTGTGGGACACTTGCTTTTAAGGTCTCTGTGTCTGTAGTTGTATCAATAATGCAACCGCCCACTCTTGGTCTCACTTTGAGTCCTCACTTTCATTTCCATTAAAAATGCATCTGTTTCCTGGTCCTATGTTGGTCCCCTCCCATTTCCCATAAGCTTTTTTATTCCTACACATCAACTAAATCTTAGAAAACTTTGCAACAAAACAAACAAACTTTAAATTAAACTTGTTGGAACATGTCAGTTTATAAAAAATCAACAATGTTTGTAGTCTAAAATAAACACAGCGCAAACATTCAAAAGTACTTAAATTATGCTTTTTTATTTTTTTATATGTTATAACATTACATAGTGTAGCTTTAATTTTTTATAAACAAAACAAAAAATATAAATCATAAAACCATCTACAAGACCAGCCTTATTTGTTTTCATGTTACTATAAGAAACTATTTAAAATGGAGATAACGTTGTTATTGGAATAAGGAAAACATTAACGTTGCTGTAGCAGACAGTTGTCTATGGAGTTAATTCTCTTCATTGATTTACACAGTAATGTAGTTGGTAATAAGGTAAACACTGAATGTGAATCTTGACTCGCAAGGGAGTGTAGGATCTGTGTGCGCATTGATTTTCTTTTTTTTTTCTTTTAAGAGAAAGACATTCCTTATTTGGCAGCAGTGGCAACAGGAAGTGGGCTGTGGCTTAGGAGCTGTGTCACGGGAAGCAGCAGATTGTATCACGGGCAGGACAGATGGAGGGAGGGGAAAGAGATGGATTACAGGACTATAGGCAGAGCAATGTGGTTAAATGAGGAGGGGAGGGGGCAGTAGGCAAATAGTAGAAATGATAGTCGGCCAACTTTGCTCCTGCTTCATCTTTAACATCCCCTTTTGACTGTAGTTATATAGTATTGTTATGCTTCAGTACATTACTGTTTCCTTTGTATTGGAACATCATTCCTATGGACAACTTGTAACTTCAGCCCAGTTTTTTAAACAGTTGCATACCTAAATGTGTTTTTACTTGTGTATTTCTGCCCACATTGTTCAGGCATTGATTTTAAAGCTCTCGGAGGACTGCCTGCTTTCCCTGTGTGTGGAGGTGGTGTCTAATGCAGAGCAGGTAGAGAAATCCAAAGTGTTGCCCGTACTGGATCCCAACGCTGCTTCCTGTCTTTGTAACCATTGTTTTCTCACCTACCTCCCAACAATAAAACTAGTGTTTCTCTGCTCAAATTTCTGGTAACTCTCAAACATAAGCCTCAAATACACTTGCCTGTACACTATTTTTTGCATTTTCTGCTCTTTTTCCAGTGAGTCAAGTATTTGCCAGGCTCGGGCTACTGTGATGGTCTATGATGATGGCAATAAGAAGTGGCTACCGGCGGGCGCTGGACCCCAGGCTTTCAGCAGAGTACAGATCTATCACAACCCCACCAACAATGCCTTTCGGATAGTGGGACGCAAGATGCAGACAGACCAGCAGGTACAAATCTCAGTTTGACTGCTCTGTTTATTTGACTATAGCAAAAAAAAAATACCTATTAAAATGTTGATATAACAAGATTGTGAGACAGCAGTTATCAGGAGATTAAATGAGCAGATTTCTTGTAAAGTTTGATAAATAAACTTTGGGTGGGACTATTGCTAGATTCATCCTCAAGTCTCCAATTCTTTAAACATTTAGGACTGCAAATTGTTCCCCAGAGATGGATTTTAATGTGGATGGCTTTTTCCTGTGAGATTTTAACCTTGTTAACTACTTCCTATGACCTAGTGCTCATTCTATGTGTGTTATTTTAAGACATGAATGAAACTCTGCAACTACAAAGACTACTGTCCTGCATTTTACCTGTCTGTATATTTGTCCTATGAGTTAATCTTGCTTTTCTGTTTTGACCTGGCTGATGGAAGAACACTCCAGGCTAGTTTCAGAACTTGTTTAGCCACTCTTTGTTTCATGAACACTCTCTCCTCTCTGCTTTGTGGAATTCAGACACTGTTAAGCAAATAGTAAAGTGATGTCTCAGCACATTTAGGCTAGCTCAAACCAAAAGCATTTTTCCTACTGTTTTGTGGGCTTCAGTCCTTCTCCTGGGTGGAGTAAATAAGAAACCAAATTGTATTAATGTTGTATTTTTGGGTTACTTAGTTACTTAGGTTCTATGCAAAATGTTAGCTTTACTTTTTTAAACTGGTAAAACACTGTTTCCTGTCATGATCTTAAAGGTCAATGATCACACTTGATCTATAATTATAGATAAAATACTTTATCCCTCTTGCTTTAAAGAGGCCAAGTAGATAAAAAATGGTAGCTTATTAACACTATATTATGATTCTAAGATAATGGAGAGCTAGTCTAAATGAACTGTCTTTCTTAGTCTTCTAAAAATACTTGTCATCTTTAATGTCTTGTCTTATTTCTACAGGTGGTAATAAACTGCCCAATAGTTAAAGGTTTAAAGTATAACCAGGCCACTCCTAACTTCCACCAATGGCGGGATGCTCGACAAGTGTGGGGGCTCAACTTTGGCAGCAAGGAGGATGCTACTTTATTTGCCAATGGCATGGCTCATGCTCTTGAGGTGCTCAACTCCATGGCAGATGCAGGTGAAGCAAAAGATGAACATCCCATTGGTATTAACTTCCCTGCATCAACACTGCATCTGACATATTAAAATAGTGATTACATAACATTTAAATGGTATTTGTATTACTTCAACACATAAGGATTGATTTTGCTTGTCAGTTGTAATGGTCCTGTTAGACTTCGCATCTTTGTCTGCATTAGTAGACATGGTGTGTCCACTGATTAAACCCGACACAGCTTTAACGTAATAATATCATAAACTCTGTAAAAAGTTTAATCTCATGCTATGAAATGCTTTTTTTTTTTTCTCAAGTTATGAAAAGTTTTCTGGGTTTTTCTTTTGGCAGGCTATGCAACTCTTCCTCGGCCAGTGTCAAATGGACCGTCGCCCGAGGAGATTGAACAGCGAAGGTACAATCTTATATCATTTAATGACATATATATATATATATATATATATATATATATGTATGCAGAGGCTAAACAAATAAAAAAAGATATGAGTAATAGGACATTTAAGAACAATAATATGATTGCTATATATATAGATAGATAGATAGATAGATAGATAGATAGATAGATAGATAGATAGATAGAGAGAGAGATGCATAAATAGATGCATAACCATCAACTGCACACTAGCTTTCTTGGCTTTGGTCTTGCCGACTGGCACTGTTGTGTATGTGGAAGATTTGATGGCATTATCCTGACGGAGCTTAAGCCTCAGTTAGCTCCTGTAAGGTTTCTGATGGCAAGACATACACCATGCATTTATATCAAGCACTGCCACCAGTGTCTGCCTACATTGAAACGGTGTGGTGGTACCAGGCATGCCTTCAAACACAGAACATTAAAACCTTTTAATCTTATTTAAGCTAAAAGATCATTTGCTGGAAAAGCTTTGCGATTGGATGTCCTGGTTCTTTTCTTACTTGGGTGTCAAGAATTAAACTTCATTAATAGTAAATAATAATAATAATAATGGATTGGATTTATATTGCGCTTTTCTCCCGAGGGACCAAGGGACTCAAAGCGCTCAATAGTCAATAGTATTAATATATTTAAATGTAAAAGTTAGATTTAAGTGCCACAATTGTCATTTAAAAATTGTGATAAAATATGTCATGAGCCTGTAATAAAAGTTTTATGCACGCATCTCATAAGCAGACTCAAGCGTTCTTGGCCGACTCTGGCCTTTCTGTTGAGGAGTTTGCATGTCCTCCACGTTTTACTGTGGGTTCTCTCCGGGTACCCTGGCTTCTTCCCACCTTCCAAAGACATGCATCTAAAGTGTCCCAAATGAATGAATGTGAGAGTGAATGGTTGTCTGTCACTGTCTTTCTCTAAATGTGAGCCCTGCGACTAACTGACCATTGTCCAGGGTGAACCCGCAACCAGGCCCAAAATTGCTGGGTTAGGCTCCATTCACCCACAACCCCTAACGGGACTAAACAGTAGAGACTGAATGAATGAATGTTTTATATTTATTTATTTTTTTAATCTAACATTTATATATTTATAAAAATAATACGGAAATTGTGTCTGCCTTTTTGAATTCTTTAAGGTGCGTCTTTTTATATCAAAGATATGTCCCTGTTTTTAAATTTTGCGGACATTTACAGTGAGATATGCTTGATATCTTCAGGTTGGAGCAACAACGGCTGGAACAAGAGCGGGAGCGACAAGAGAGAGAAAGACAGGAGCGTGAACGTCAGGAAAGAGAGAGGCTGGAGAGGGAGAGGCTGGAGAGGGAAAGACTGGAGAGAGAAAGACAAGCAGCTGCAGGTCAGAAAAATACCTGGGTCACTTATTAATATCACTGCATTTGAAGTTTGCATGTGAGGTTTAGGTGTTACTTGTTATTAGGCACTAACACGACATATCGACACAGTCATTAATTGTTCGCTAAACACGTTCTTTTTTTCAGTGTCAGTTCCTCCAGCTCCACCGTTGGCCCCTGGAGCACCTGTACCGCCACCTGCACCCCCTCCTCCCCCATGTCCCCCTCCACCTCCAAGTGGTGGCATTCCTCCCCCTCCTCCTCCTCCTTCCTCAGGAATCCCACCCCCACCACCCTTGCCATCTGCAGGTGGAGGGGGTGGAGGTGGCATTGGTGGCACTGGTGACGATGGAGGTGGGGGCTTGGCAGCGGCCTTAGCTGGAGCAAGACTTCGTAAAGTGGCAAAGGTAAGTTGATTTCTATCTTTTGCAACAGCCAACATTATCCAAAATAGACGGTAACCTTTACATGTGCACTTTTCAGTTGTGGTTTTTCATTATTGTAAATCTACAAATAATCTTGTCTTACATTTTGCTGACCTCAGCAGGAGGAGGCAGCACCGACAGCTCCTGCAGTTACAACGAGCAGAGCTGATTCCACTCGCAGCAGCAACGCTTCTATTGGAGGTGGAGGGGGTGATCTGATGGGTGAGATGAGTGCCATCTTGGCTCGGAGGTTGGTGACGCCGTTTGTCCACGCACAATTGTTTAACAATTTAGATTTACATAGCAAATATAAATATTCCAAGCTATCCATATACTTCCACATTTTAAATCTTGTTGGGGTAAAAATTTCAGGAGGAAAGCTGCAGATGTTGGAGAAAAGGCACCTGTGAAAAAGGATAATGTAAGTGTTTTTGTTTTGTTTTTTTTCCTTTTATTTTTTAATATTATAAGAGGATGTCAAAAATGTGTTTTATTTCTAACAGTGTTTACATACTAAATGTCTTTTTTTTATTTTCCATACAGGAGGATTCAGAGGCTCAAAGTCAAAGTGGTGAGACATATTTCAACATTTATTGTTAGATTTTAGCCTCAGTCATTTATAGAAATTTTTAACATTCTTGTTCACAGACACTATTAGAAGACCCTGGGAGAAAGCTTCAATGATCAGGTGAGTGTCATTTTTATTCTCCATGTGTGTGTGTTTGTATTTGATTGTATGAACTGCATGGACCAGGACCAGTGTCTTCCATTACCATTCTAAGCACAGAGTCTGTGTCTTACTAACAGGAATAACTCCATCAGCAAGAACATGGACTCCATTTCCCAAGGTTCCAGGTATACTTGTTGTTGTGTCACGCATTCTTTGGTCCCTCTGGCTTTTTTACTCTTTAGGTTAGCCACAGGACCTTCTGGACCAGTGTATTTTACAGTTGATGGCACCCTCTAATGGTTAACAGAATAACATGCAGCCATGCTGCTTAGGCTAAAAAACAGTCAATACTGTGTTCACTATTTTTAATTTCTTTATAGTTGGTTTGGTGCTCTTTATAGTGGCTAGGTTTGTCGAAACTAAGCCAGTGTAGCTATGATGGAATGTATTAGTTAAAATATATTAGTTTATGTACATATCTGCAGCTAGACACTGCTCCTTCATTCTCTTTCATCCTAAGTGTTGGTGGTGGTTTGTTTTGCTGTTGGCCTCTCATCAGAAGCCACTATTCACCCATGTTTTTGAAATTAACCTAAAATGTCATATTGCCTTTTTTTTTTTACTCTTATAGGGCAAAACCAGGGGGTAACAGCATTGATTCAGGTGGTTTTGATGATTCGGAATTAGAAAAACTCAAACAGGTACCTGAACATAAGCTATTGTTTGTGATATTGCTCAGTATTTTAGATTTTCTTTTTATTATTATTATTATTTTTTTTTTATTTATTTATTTTTTTACTGTTTTAGGAGATCCTAGACGAGGTGCGGAAAGAATTACAAAAAGTAAAAGAAGAAATAATTGGAGGTAAGAAATCAATCCATAAATTCAAAATGGTTTGCTTCTCATTGGAAAAAAAAATTTTTTATTCTTATAATTTTTTTACTTACATTTTTTTCCCTAGCCTTTATTCAGGAGCTGCAAAAGAGAGGCACGTAATTTTGGTGTGCGTCCGGTTTAACGCTGGGTGAGATAAAATGGGGGTTCCGGGCCATTGGGACCTTTCCTCACTGCGCCTTCCATTGAAACCCAGGGGTTTCTCATTGTACCCCTGGACAGTAACAATAAATTGTTTTTTTTTTTTTTTGTGCTCTTTTCCACTATTGCATATGAGCATACTTGCTTATGTGTATATCATGCAAATTCACGTAATGTCAATGATAACCCAGGGCACCTCTTCAGCATTCACCAATATTGCACTGGCGATCCCATGTGTCCCATCTCTACATTTCTCCTTGTGCTTTTGATCATTAAAAAAACAATTCGGAGCACAGAACTATAGGCACAGTCCTCTTTTTGATTTGTTATTGTGTGTATTCATTATAACCTTCTTATCTGCAGAAATCCTGATACTTTTGTCTTTTCCTCTTTACCATCAGCTGTAACATTTGCTGATAAAGCAGTCTTAATTATTCAGGGAAAATGTATTACCACATATTTACTGTAATAAGATGTCAGCATGCTGTGATTGTGAACATTTCTTTATTTTGCTATTTTTCAACTTCTAACACTGCAAAAGAAAATTTAATTGGAAAATGTACTAGAACTAGGTGAAGTGGAGAAAAGGCAGAAGGTGAGAAAACAATCACAGAAGATGGACGGATGCCAGAGATGTTCACAGTAAACACAGTGGATGCAGATTTTCACAAATGCCTAACTGCTGTATAGGTGCTTTAGAAAAAGGAGACAAGCAAAGGGAATCTGTTGGAGAAGCTGAGTGCTGTAAAAGAGGACTGTTTTGTAGTTTTATTATGTGTGAGAATATTTCTCTATGCACTTGTTTCACAGGAAGTGAGTGACACACTGCCTTGACAGACTATTCCCTCACTCAGAAAGACATATTACTTGTGGCCAGTGGTCGTTTACTGTGCTTCTTATTGTTTCCATTCTAGTTGTTTTCAAATGTTGAAATATTAAAATGGCCATGATGAGGTCAATTAATTTGGCCAAGACCAACTGCCTTGAAAATAAATATATAAATATATATATGTATATGGAAAAATTTCTATCTTTTGAGGGAAATTAAATGTTTTTCTATTTTAATTGAGATGACTGGTGAATGGGGATTTTGTTATTCATTTGATTAATATCTTATCAGATGTTGTTTTGGGTGTACTACTTTTTTTTTCTAATAGAGTCTAGGCTTTTTACACTGAAAATAAAGAAAACGACTTAGAGACACTGGATTAGAAATGCCTTTATAGTCGAATACAGCTGCTTTTTAAAACGCATATTGTCTTGAGTCATCCTTTGCCTCTTCATTTAACCTGTGAAGCTGACATGTAAGAATGCCAACCCCTCACTGTCGAATACAAACTTTTAAGAGTTAATGCTATACTGTGTAAGTCTTAACTGAAAATATAATGAAAACTTGCTAAGGTATTTCACATTTAAAATCTTTATTTTTTAAAATAAAGTTTCAGTAAATGTATCTGCACTAAAATTTGCCTAAAATTTAAAGTTTTTGTCTCTTGTTTCCTACAAAGTATTAGGATATTAAATTATAAAAATGTAATTGAAGGAGTTTTTCAAACAAGGATCTCTCTTTTTTTTCATAATTTAGATGATTGCAATTGCATACATTTTACGGTTTAAGAACTTGCCTACTTTTACATCATATAGGAAGTCAGAATAAAAAATAAAATATTTAATTTGGGCTGTGTGTGTCAGAATAAAATAAAACTGGGAGTTGTATTTTGGTTTATGGCAAACAATATAACTTGTGCAATAGATTTGTTTAAATTTGATTTAAAAAGACCAAGTTGCTTTTATCCAACTTGAACCAGTGTCCTTCCAGAGCTCCCTAGATGCTTCCGGATTGGAAGGCAACGAGCTGTTTCCGCCGCCATTGCGGATTTTGGACGGAGATCAGCGCTCACCACTACTATTCATCGATGCAGTGCCGACAACACGACAAAAACGGAGACATCAAGTACAATTTTACTGACATTTTTTCGGGAACACGAATAATAAGCATAAATACCACATTTTCTTGTGTTTCGCTTTTCCACTGACTGGCTCCGACCTACACATCAGTGAGGAGGTCGTAGCTAGCGCGGCGCTACTGCCAAGCTAGCTGTACAGCTAACTAGATTTTCAAGACCACCTAAGCAGCAGAACAAAACATGGCTCAAATACTGCCTATCCGCTTCCAGGAGCATCTGCAGGTACGTAAATAAATCAAGAGATATGCCAACCGTAATATTGTTTTATCAGGTTTTCTCGTGTTATTACTAATTTGACAGATCGCTAACGTCAATACCCGCAGCAAATGAATGACCTCCCCTCCCCCGTTTAGCTACAAGCTAATAGCCAGCCTCCGGTGCTAGGGGTTCTCATTCATTTCAAATTGCAAAATAGCTGTAAATTAAACATTATTTTTGATTCGATTACTTAAAGTTGAAGTTATTCTGTGTGGGTCTGCTTTTGGCTTGTGCTGTTACCGGTTTGGTTGCCGCCTAGTATCTATAACAGGTGCTAGCTGGTTACATTGTGGGGAGGGATGCTTCAGCCGGATCATGTAATCGGTGTAACCTACATCCCTGCCTACCCCCTTCAGTTATCTTGACTTTTATTAAATATCTGTATATGGCAGTTTTTGTTAAAGATTAAAATAAGACACGTTTGTGAATGTAATCTGTTTTGAGTGGTCGTATTGTCTCGGTCAGGTGCAGTCTGAACTGTGCCATTTAGCGTCTGATGTTATGTCACGTCACGACGGGCGATATTTCAATTTAAAGTCATCTTTAATTCCTATTTTATTCTACTATGTGACTGTTGGCGGTTTTTGATGCGTTGTCATAAGTCAGGCAAGTTTTATACTGTCAAAAGTGACAAAAAAACAAAACAAAACAATAGTAAATAAGTATGCCATCGATCCCAGCTCATTTAGAGAATGTACAACAATGCTGTTCTTTTGACATTTTTTCACTGCAACTGGCATCCTATTTACTGTCTTTAACACAAACCCTACATAAATGGAAGGATTATGCAAGGGTCACTTTTACAGTTTTATGGAAACCATGTAGACCGTGTTGTTACAGAGGTTTTATTATAAAGACTTGATTAAAAACATGTTTGCAAAGAAAAATGTTTTTAAACTACTATTATTAATGGGTAAAGAAGACTGTTAAAAAGTAATAAAAAAGCAAATGATATATGCCATTGGGTGACTCTAATAAGTAAAGTTACTAAACTGTTTGCATGTATCTCAGCTCCAGAATCTGGGAATCAATCCAGCCAATATTGGGTTCAGCACACTAACCATGGAGTCGGACAAGTTCATCTGTATAAGGGAAAAGGTTGGTGAACAGGCCCAGGTTGTCATCATTGACATGGCTGACCCCAACAATCCTATTCGAAGGCCTATCTCTGCTGACAGTGCCATCATGAACCCGGCAAGCAAAGTTATAGCTCTCAAAGGTAAGTTGTAACTAATCTCTATCTAGTGGTGTTTAGATTCACTATCCATCTAGAGAGGAGTATCTGTAGAAAATCAAAACTGTAATATTTTGGCCCAGACAATAGGCCCCTATGTTATGTTTGCTTTCTCAGCCAATCATGTACTTGTCCCAGCTTTTTATTTGATGTTATTATGTAGGTCATCTCATTTGTTTGCCAATGTCAATAGCTATAACTGTATTGTAAAATGACAAAGCAGAACTAGTGCCATTAATAGTAAAATGTCATGCTGTCATGAATCCTGTCTATTTTGCTTGTTTTTGCTCTTTTTCATTTCTTACTGCTGTCTTATGTTTGCAGACGGTGAGTTGATTTTTACATATCATGAGATATTTAAGTGTTAACCTGTATGTACTGTCTAATGCACAACAGTGATGGTTGAAAATAATTGCTTGGGTTGACAATTATTAAGGCAAATCAGTACAACTGTAAGAGCAGTTTTAAAGACTGTATGCTTTTTCTTTAGACTTGAATGTGTGTGTTTCCCATTGACATAAAATCACCAAAAGTCAGTTCTATGCAATGGATTTAAGTAATAGACTGCTGCCCAAAAGAAACCATCTAATCTATAATGCATGGAGAAGAAAAACTAATTTGGACAGGCGGAGCTATTATTTGTGTCATGGTTCAGTTTTCCATTTATATAAAAACAAAAAGATTTAAATGTAGTTGCATACAGATATATTTTTTATACTTGTTTTTAATAGTTTACCTTAGCTACAGTTATTTTTAAAATATATTTAGGTGGCAAATTTTAATTTTGGTTAAATTCAAGACAACTCTTCAATGTCCTCATTATCATGTTTGTGTGCTTTGTTGCCTTCTTTTGCTAATCTGCATTCATACCTTTTTTTTATACTTAATACATTTTTTAAATTACGTTTATGCATCCCATCACTTCAAAGTCTAGTTTAGGTTTATTTACCAATAATTGATTTATTATTATTTTTAGTTTCTTTTTCTACTTTTCTACTTTTTCTATTCTGGATACTACTCGAGATTGGAACAGGGCAAACTTCCACAGAAAAATCTTTCAGATAATTAGGCTTTGCATTATGGAAGGTCACACTAAAAAAAGTACTTTTGCTGCAACAGACTTACTTCTTTAACATGCTGCATTTTTATGTTGTAAAAATGCTGCTAAAATGGATTTTTTTTTCTTAGACAAATTGTCACCCCAATATTAGTTCACATTTTCAAATTAGTTCAGCATCTGTTCCTTCTGCTGAATGTGGTCTCTCCTCTCAGTCCATTGCATCAGAACTAACTGAATGCAGATCTATCACCGGGTGTTGGTCTTGCTTTTATGTGTTAACACTTACACTGGCTTGTTGTATAGTCCTTTGGTAAAACTTAATATCAAACCTTGCACATCAGCATTTTATTTTTTCAACATTTGAAATTGATATTTCCAAACAACATACGTTTTCACCATAAGCTTTCTGTGGGTTGTGTGTTAAAGTGTTACTTTATAGACTGTCATGGCTTTTTATATTAACTATAATATAAAACTATTTTCAGCTGCAAAGACCCTGCAGATCTTTAACATTGAGATGAAGAGCAAGATGAAGGCTCATACAATGACGGATGACGTGACCTTCTGGAAGTGGATTTCCCTTAACACGGTTGCACTAGTCACAGATAATGCTGTGTACCACTGGAGCATGGAGGGTGACTCGCAGCCAATCAAAGTGTTTGACCGTCATTCCAGCCTTGCAGGTTGCCAGATCATCAACTACCGCACTGACGCCAAACAGAAATGGTTGCTGCTTATTGGCATTTCGGCACAGGTAACAAAAAACTGCAAAATATGTCTAAAATGTTTGATACTTTGTTCTGTATTATTTAATTGTATATTTGTCTATATAGCAAAACCGTGTGGTTGGAGCAATGCAGCTATATTCAGTGGACAGAAAGGTCTCTCAGCCCATTGAGGGTCATGCCGCTGGCTTTGCGCAGTTCAAGATGGAGGGCAACACTGAGGAGTCAACCCTGTTTTGCTTTGCTGTGCGAGGACAGGCAGGAGGAAAAGTAAGTTCAAATGTCAAAAGTTTAAAAGCTACTATAAAAATGCATGTGTAAGATAAAAAAAATTATTAACTTTGCATAAGTTCAAACATCTGGGCCAGAACTTTACTTCAGTTGTTTTTCATCATGTTTGTTGTAGTTGCATATTATTGAGGTGGGCACTCCTCCAACCGGAAACCAGCCATTTCCAAAGAAAGCTGTTGATGTTTTCTTCCCTCCAGAAGCGCAAAATGACTTTCCTGTTGCTATGCAGGTACAATAAAATAAAGTGTGGTGTATTGGTTCTTAGCTTTTCAGAACCAAGCACTAATAGAAATATTGATAATAATCAAAATAAAAGTTGTTTATGTTTAACTATCCTAATTCTAGATAAGTTCGAAGCAAGATGTGGTGTTTCTCATCACCAAATATGGCTACATCCACCTTTATGACCTTGAGACAGGAACTTGTATATACATGAACAGGATCAGCGGAGAGACCATTTTTGTCACTGCTCCCCATGAGCCCACTGCTGGCATCATTGGAGTCAACAGAAAAGGACAGGTAGGCCTAGTGATCTTATTTTTATACAATGGAGTGATTCTAACATTGCATTTCGGTCAAAAATATTTTTCAACTTTTCATTGAAATTACTTGGATCAATTATATTTTTTTAATTATTATTAATGTGTTTGGGGATTCTTTGACCTTGACTGAGGTCATGTGTTAAAACAGAATGCCAGTTTAAATGATGGTTACAGTGTAAGGTTAACTGGTGTAACTTTTGTCTGCTGATTTGCTCCCTTGTGTTTGCTGAATATTTTAAATGTCCAGATTGTAAATACAAATGTGCTCTTTCAGGTGTTGTCTGTATGTGTAGAAGAAGAAAACATTATTCCCTACATCACCAATGTGCTCCAGAATCCAGACCTGGCTCTTCGCATGGCTGTCCGCAACAACCTTGCTGGTGCTGAGGAACTTTTTGCCCGCAAGTTTAACACCCTCTTTGCTGCAGGGAATTACTCAGAAGCAGCCAAGGTGGCAGCCAATGCACCCAAGGTACGGCCAATAAGTGAGGATATACAATATATGACATATGACTACATGACTCAAAATTGAGCATCTTAATATAACACTGGACTATAAAAGAACTAAAAATAACTTGGAGGAAATAATCAAAAACATTGGTAAGTTGTAGTAAAAATTATAAACAGTTTATTTAATGTGATTAGGGTATCCTGAGGACCCCAGACACTATTCGTCGATTCCAGAGTGTCCCAGCTCAACCAGGTCAAACCTCTCCTTTGCTCCAATACTTTGGCATCTTGCTGGACCAAGGCCAACTGAACAAGTTTGAGTCTCTGGAGCTCTGTAGGCCTGTCCTGCAGCAGGGTCGCAAACAGCTTCTTGAAAAATGGTTAAAAGAGGACAAGGTATGTTTTTATACTAATTTCATGTTCTTTAGTCATTTATCACTGATATTATGGTCAAGGTTGCCACTAAAATGTTAGCTATTTTCATAAATAACACGGTAACTCCACAAAACAGGCTACATTTGTTAAATGCTTTTGCCTCATCAAGATAAAATGACTTGAATGTTTGTCTCTTTACAGCTGGAGTGCTCTGAGGAGCTTGGAGACTTGGTGAAGTCTGTTGATCCTACTCTTGCGCTCAGTGTCTACCTCAGAGCCAATGTCCCAAACAAGGTCATTCAGTGCTTTGCAGAAACAGGCCAGTTTCAAAAGATTGTCCTTTATGCCAAAAAGGTTTGTGTTTTGTTGTTTTCTAAATAGTCATGGCGTGAAACAAAAAAGTTTTTTTTAGATGAATGTTTTTCCTTTAGGTGGGCTACACTCCAGACTGGATTTTCCTGCTAAGAAATGTAATGCGCATCAGCCCAGAACAGGGGCTGCAGTTCTCCCAGATGCTTGTTCAAGATGAAGAGCCACTTGCTGACATCACACAGGTAAAATCCAAATGTCTATGTTAGTATTTGTTGCCCAGATGTGACTGTAAAGTAAAAGGTTGTGCTTTTTTGGTATCCAGATCGTTGATGTGTTCATGGAGTACAACCTGATCCAGCAGTGCACATCCTTTTTGCTAGATGCGTTGAAGAACAACAGGCCTATGGAGGGACCTCTACAGACACGGCTGCTGGAAATGAATCTTGTCCATGCACCCCAGGTGGATAAGCTACTGGACACATTTGACTTTTTTTTTTTTTTTTTTTTTTAATTATTATTTTTTAAGTGATCCTGTTTCTATTTAAATTTATTAGAAATATCACCTGACCTAATGTTCAGGTGCACAAATCAAAGCATATATTGTACTTTAAATGTTATGTGTAAGCTGCACTAAATCCAGTTTAGGCAACCAGAAATGAGAATTCAAGTTGGATTCCTGTTGATTGCTTGTTCAGCATTATCTTGATTTATCAAAGAATCCACACAGTGCTTTTCCAATGTCAAATTTTCCAATGTCAAATTTATTATTTGTTTTTTTTCAGGTTGCAGACGCCATCCTGGGTAACCAAATGTTCACTCACTATGACCGTGCTCATGTGGCACAGTTGTGTGAAAAAGCTGGTCTTCTTCAGAGAGCTTTGGAGCATTATACTGATCTGTATGACATCAAGCGTGCGGTGGTGCACACTCACCTCCTCAACCCAGAGGTACTGCTCAAACAACACTGATGCAATTTATTAAGTGATTTGTAAATAAATGCACTGGTAAAAAAAATTCTAAGCCGATACCGATGTTTTAAATGAACAAAATTGCAGATATCAATATTATTCCAAGTTTTATCTTCCCTTTGTTGAACAAAAAATTGTAATAAAAAAATTCCTTTTAAAGAAATGTATTGATTATTTATGCTATCTTTATAATGACTATATGATAATGAATAAAATGTAGTAAATTAGCCTAATTCTCATCTTCAGACTAGGTCATTGTCTGTTCTAATATGCAAATGACCTGCAAGTAAACACATGTATAGTGCTGCTTAAGCTCATTGCAACATGATTATAGGAAATAGACATTGTCCGCTCATAAACGAGGCTACTGTTTTAAAACAGAGGTTCATCTGAAGCTGGATCACAGAAAAGTTGCGGGCTGCTGATAATGTTTTAGCGTCTCTCCTGTTTCCGTTTGTATCCACCGCTCGTGTCACTGTGGAGTACGAAGAAATTGGCTGGTTTTCTGCAGACTTGTAGTATTGGCTAAAACTATTGCCAACATAGCTCCAACTAAGGTTTCATTTGGTTGGTCTCTCTCGCTCCTGCAGCAGCAGCTCTCTGTAGAGTGAGCTGATCAGCAGGAGAGGCGGAGTCTGAGCCCTTCACAGAGCAGCCAGTACAGAAGAGACATCGCACTTGTCACATGCACACGCTGTTGCCATAGCGACAGTTAAAGGAGCCGCAGAAAGACAGGAGAGAATGACAAATATACCCAGCACATATACTTCATATGACAAAATAATAACGGTAGGCTGGTTTAGGTGCATTTGCCGATGTCAGTCAACCTTGTCAATATTGTCCGATACCAATGTTAAGCCGATGCAACGGTGCATCTCAATAAATTATAAATATAATGCTCTATTTAAACACAAGTTATGTTTTTTTTTCTGTAGTGGTTGGTGAATTTCTTTGGCTCCTTGTCAGTGGAAGACTCCCTGGAGTGTCTTAGAGCTATGTTGTCTGCCAACATTCGACAAAACCTCCAGATCTGTGTCCAAGTGGCCTCCAAGTACCATGAGCAGCTCACTACTCAGTCACTCACTGAACTATTTGAGTCATTTAAGAGCTTTGAGGGTAAGACAAAAACTGCCTGATAAATCACATGCAATAAAAGCAGAGGTATCTTTAATGTTTGTATTGTCCTTTTTTTTTTTTTTTACCTAGGTCTTTTTTACTTCTTGGGTTCTATTGTAAACTTTAGCCAAGATCCAGAGGTCCACTTCAAGTACATTCAAGCCGCTTGCAAGACAGGTCAAATCAAAGAGGTTGAGAGAATCTGCCGAGAGAGCAACTGCTATGACCCCGAGCGAGTAAAGAACTTCCTCAAAGTAAGAAACTGGTATTCCATTAGTATCATTTCATATCCAGTTTGATTGAGGTGGAATTTATTGGCTAATATTTATGTATGATTTCTTCTTTCTGCAGGAAGCCAAGCTAACTGATCAGCTGCCTTTAATCATTGTGTGCGACCGCTTTGACTTTGTCCATGACTTGGTACTGTACCTGTACCGCAACAGCCTGCAGAAATACATTGAGATCTACGTTCAAAAGGTACAATATAGCACTACCACCCATTGAATTGAATTAGGTACAGTTGTGCTCATAAGATTACATACCCTGGCAGAATTTGTGATGTTTTGGCTATTTTTCTGATAATATGAATAACACAAGAAAACTTTCTTTCAGTCATAGTTAGTGGTTGGGAGAAGCCATTTATTGTCAAACAACTGTTTACTCTTTTTTTTTTCATCATAATGACAACAAACAGCACAGAGACAAGCCTCAAAATGTTCTGGCACAAAGTTGTTTGGAGTGATGAGACCAAAATTAAACTTTTTGGCCACAAACACAAATGTTACATTTGGAGAGGAGTCAACAAGGCCCATGATGAAAGGTACATCATTCCTACTGTGAAACACAGAGGTGGATCGCTGATCTTTTGGGGATATGTGAGCTACAAAGGCACTGGAAGAGATAAATGCAGCATGTTATCAGAAAAATACTGGAGGAAAGTTTGCACTCATCAGTCCAGAAGCTGCGCATGGGACGCACTTGGATGTTGCAACATAAAGTGAAGGTTCTGGAAGGTTCAGTCTCCTGACCTCAATTTCACTGAGCCACTTTGGGGAGATCTCAAACGTGCAGTTAATGCAAGACAACCCAAGAATTTACAGGAACTGGAGGCTTTTTGCCAGAAAGAATGGGCAGCTTTACCATCTTAGAAAATAACGTGCCTCATCCACAACTACCACAAAAGACTTCAAACTGTCATTGCTGTTAAAGGTGGCAATACACGTTATTAAGAACTGGGCTGTTTAAACTTTTGATCACGGTTATTTGGGTAGTTTCTGTTGTCATTAGGATTTTAAAAAGCGTAAATACAATTGTTCGCTCAACCACTATTATGAGTGAAAGAAACGTTTTTGAGCCATTCATATTCTCTAAAAAATGGCCCTGAAAAAAATCACAAATTCTGCCAGGGTATGTAAATCTATCGCAACTGTATTCACTGAAGTTTAAACTTGTTCAGACTTTTTGCAAAGAGGGACACATTTGAAAACTTCCAATACAGGTTTTATAGGGTTTTAGTTGTATTTGAACATGTTTAATTTAGATTTAATTGGGTTTACACAACAACAAGTTTACATTAAACTTGAGCCTCTTTGTATAAAGCTGCTGCTGTTGGGCCATAAACAATACTTTTTATTAAAGAAGTGGAGGGTCGCGTACAATCCGATGATTGAAAAGATTTAGCAAGATCAGGTCATAGATCATTATTGTCCTGACACAATGCTTTTTCTTTGTTAATAAATTATTGTGTGCATAAATTCTTATCTAAATCTAAAAAATGTATTTCAGGTGAATCCAAGCCGGCTGCCTGTTGTCATTGGAGGGTTACTGGATGTAGATTGTGCAGAGGATGTTATTAAGAACCTGATCATGGTTGTGAGAGGACAGTTCTCCACTGATGAATTGGTTGCAGAGGTGGAGAAAAGAAATCGGTAAGATGAAGTTAAAGTGATTCTTCAAAAAATGGACAAAAACTTGATCCTAAACAGTTGGTCAGCTTTTTACATCCTACAAACTAATATTTTTTTTTTTTTAGACTTAAACTTCTATTGCCTTGGCTGGAGGCTCGTATCCATGAGGGTTGTGAAGAGCCTGCAACTCATAATGCATTGGCCAAGATCTACATTGACAGCAACAACAACCCTGAGCGTTTTCTGAGGGAGAATCCGTTTTACGACAGCCGTGTCGTTGGCAAGTACTGCGAAAAGAGAGACCCCCACCTGGCATGTGTGGCATATGAAAGAGGACAGTGCGACCAGGAGTTAATTAATGTAAGTTGAGATTAGAATCATTATAGGGCACTGGGGTAAGGTAACTTTGGATTATATAAGTTAGGATAACAGTGTTATTTTAAAACTATGCAAAAGACTTTGTTGCAAAAAGGTGTAATGTGTATTTCTTTTAATTGCTAGGTTTGCAATGAGAATTCCTTGTTCAAGAGTTTATCCCGATACCTTGTACGCCGGAAGAATCCCGAGTTGTGGGCTAGCGTCCTTTTGGAGACCAACAACTACAGAAGACCACTTATTGACCAGGTCTGAACCCCCCCCCCCGGACACAATTTATAGATATAGATAGTATATTTAATTTAACTTATTGTGTCTTTTTAATGCAGGTTGTCCAGACTGCATTGTCGGAAACCCAGGATCCAGAAGAGGTGTCTGTCACAGTGAAGGCCTTCATGACCGCTGACCTTCCCAATGAGCTTATCGAACTTTTGGAAAAGATTGTCCTGGATAATTCTGTCTTTAGTGAACACAGGTGAGAGGTGTAATGTACCTGGACTGTGGCCAGATCTTCAGAGCATTCGCCTTCTCTTAAGAAACTTGGCCTAATTAATGTTTTAGCTTGATGATTGTTTGAAATGTTTCATCACTTTATTCTTTTGTTTTTATATTAAATCTTACAGCAAATTGATTTATTTTTTCAGAAATCTCCAGAATCTGCTTATTCTGACGGCTATTAAGGCTGATCGGACACGTGTCATGGAGTACATTAACCGGCTTGACAATTATGATGCCCCAGACATTGCAAACATTGCCATCAGCAATGAGCTCTTTGAGGAGGCCTTTGCTATTTTTAGGAAATTTGATGTCAACACCTCTGCTGTGCAGGTTTGTGTGTTCTTCCTGAGCTGTGATGTAATTTAACAAAGGTTTATGATGGCTTGCTCAAAGGAGTATTTTTCATCGTCTGTGCTGCTATTATTTTTTATTTTTTTCAGGTTCTAATTGAGCACATTGGTAACCTTGACAGAGCCTATGAGTTTGCAGAGCGCTGCAATGAACCCCCAGTGTGGAGTCAGCTGGCAAAGGCCCAGCTTCAGAAGGGTCTGGTCAAAGAAGCCATCGACTCTTACATAAAGGCTGATGACCCCTCTGCCTACATTGAGGTGGGACAGGCTGCAGCACAGAGTGGTAAGATAATACAAAAAAACATTGAGATTTATACTGTCTCCTTTTGTCAGTTTTGATTTGGTCTTTTGAAATTGATCAGAGGAGGTTGTTGTTGTTGTTGTTGTGTGCAGGAAACTGGGAAGACTTGGTGAAATTTCTGCAGATGGCTCGGAAGAAGGCTCGTGAATCCTATGTTGAAACAGAGCTAATATTTGCTCTGGCCAAGACCAACCGCCTGGCAGAGCTGGAAGAGTTCATCAATGGCCCCAATAATGCTCACATCCAGCAAGTAAGTTTCATAAAACAGAGACTGCTTATTGGTCTCCTGACTTAACTTGTAACACTTCTCATCTTCCACTGTCTTCTTTCTTACAGGTGGGTGACCGTTGTTATGATGACAAAATGTATGAGGCAGCTAAGTTGCTCTACAACAATGTTTCCAATTTTGGCCGCCTGGCTTCCACTCTGGTGCACCTGGGAGAGTACCAAGCAGCTGTGGATGGAGCTCGAAAAGCAAATAGCACACGCACCTGGAAGGAGGTAGAGGGCAACTGTAAATCTGACCATTTTAACTCCATTAAGTGTAATGAATTGTGCACAAGTGAATTTTGTCTTTATAACCTATCCCTACAGGTGTGTTTTGCTTGTGTTGATGGAAAAGAATTTCGTCTTGCTCAGATGTGTGGTCTTCATATAGTTGTTCATGCTGATGAACTAGAGGAACTCATCAACTACTACCAGGTACGTTGGTTTAGAAAAGTATAGAAAATTGTTGTTTTTAAATGTCTGATATAAAGAATATTTCTCTAAAATACAGCACAAGACTGTTTAGAGCTGTGTAGCGTATGCAGTGTGTTATTCAAAAGTATGTTTTTGTTTTTTTTCTACTTTTAGGACCGTGGGTACTTTGAGGAACTGATTACTATGCTAGAGGCTGCCCTTGGACTAGAACGTGCTCATATGGGAATGTTTACAGAGTTGGCAATCCTTTACTCCAAATTCAAACCCCAGAAAATGAGGGAGCACCTAGAGCTCTTCTGGTCTCGTGTGAACATTCCAAAGGTACACAAAAGCAACAGCCTTGTCTAGCTAGCTATAGTTTTTATTTTTTTTACATTTGTCCTAACACAGTTTGTATGTATATATCAGGTTCTCAGGGCTGCAGAGCAGGCCCATCTATGGGGAGAGCTGGTCTTCCTCTATGACAAGTATGAAGAGTATGACAATGCCATCATCACCATGATGAATCACCCATCTGATGCCTGGAAGGAGGGACAGTTCAAAGACATTGTTACCAAGGTATATAACAGCAAGAGTCATTTTTTGCTGCTTAGAATTTTGTAATGCCTACTACTAAAATACTGCTTCACCAACACTGCAACCTTTTACTATGTTTTTATTGCAGGTGGCCAATGTGGAGCTGTACTACAAGGCTGTCCAATTCTATTTAGAGTTCAAACCATTGTTACTGAATGACCTCCTGATTGTTCTTTCTCCAAGACTGGACCACACACGTGCTGTCAACTTCTTCAACAAGGTTTTGGCAACTATTGCCTTTTTGAAAATAATATTAATATCTGCTTAATAGCTCAATTAATAATAATACATTTTTTTTCCTCCTAGGTGAAACAGCTGCCTCTAGTTAAACCATACCTGAGATCAGTCCAGAATCACAACAACAAGGCTGTCAATGAGGCACTCAACAATCTCTTCATTATTGAGGAAGACTATGCGGTATGATTATCCTCAATTTTTTGCATGACCCTTTTGACAGTAAAAACACATAGAAACCATACTAACTGCTCTGGTGGAAAAATACCATAAATAATTTCTTTTTTTAGGCACTGCGCACATCCATTGATGCCTATGACAACTTTGACAACATCTCACTGGCCCAGGGCCTGGAAAAACATGAACTGATCGAGTTTAGGAGGATTGCTGCATACCTTTTCAAAGGAAACAATCGTTGGAAACAGAGTGTTGAGCTTTGCAAGAAGGACAAGCTCTACAAGGTGCATAAATAATGAAATGCGCGGTAATGGATCGACAAAAAATAAATACAAAATTTTAGTTCTTGCTTTAAATTTGATCTGCATTTTGTATCTGTACAGGATGCCATGCAGTATGCGTCTGAGTCTAAAGACACTGAATTGGCGGAGGAGCTTCTGGCTTGGTTCCTGAACGAAGATAAGAAGGAGTGTTTTGCAGCCTGCCTGTTCACCTGCTATGACCTGCTGCGGCCTGACGTGGTCCTGGAGACCGCCTGGAGGCACAACATCATGGACTTCTCTATGCCATACTTTATCCAGGTCATGAGGGAGTATCTCTCTAAGGTGAGTTCTGAGTTCCTAAAAAGGTAATTTGCACACTACAAAGATACAGAAAAAAGCTTCATGGTTGTTTCAGTGCTTAAGTCATGCAGATGTTTTCCCTTTATTTCGGTTTCCAGTCAGTGCTACTTTTCCATACAAATGTATTTCAGGAGAGATTCATAATAGCTTTTTGCTTGTGACATTTTTTATTTAAATTTTTTTCTGTTATGTGGCATCAGCACCACCTACATTGTGTTTATCTCAAAAGCAGCAGGGCCTTTTTATGTGAGAAATCTGTATTTCTGTTTTTCTTTATTTGCAGAATGTTTCTAAGATAAACCACTAATTGGTTTCTGGAAACAATGATTTTCTATGAGAACAATTGGCATTTTTTTGGTCCCTGCGATTTAACATTTTATTATAATGTTTTTCTCAAGTCTACATTTGTATCAAAAGTGGCAGTTTTACCCACTCTCTTTTCTTTATGTGGTGAGTCCTGTGTTTTTCACTTTTCTCTGTGAATTACTATTTTGGGAGACTTCCATTTGTTTTTCTTTCTTCCTTAAGTTGCCTCTCTGAATTTCCTTTACAGGTTGATGCAATAAAGGAAAAGGTGAAAGTTGAATCCATTTTCTAATCATTCTTTTGGCCCCTTTCCTGTCCTGTAGCCTGTAGTTTGGAGGGGCACAACTAGAAAAAAAACTGCATGACCCCATCTTCCCCATGTCACACTGACTTTAAAACACATTTCCAATAGTCTACCTTCCTTTTCACACCATTGAGTTGCTCTGCACTTATCCCTCAAAAGAGTCTGCTTTGTGTGTTGTGGCTCTTATGTTCACACCTTTTGGTTCAAGAAAAAAATAATCATGTTTAGGAAAAAGACAGAATAATATGGACCCACTTTAAGCAGCACACCAAGTGGGAGCTCTTCTGAGGCATGGGAAAGGAGCATCTCCCTTGATAACTCTCTCACCTGCTGTAATCAGGGTGTTTTCTCACAGATTTGTAGATGACAAACATTTGTGTCACAAGACATAGCTGCAGTCTTCAACTTGCCAAGAGCATCTTAACCTGTGTAGCTCATTAAAGGCACATTGAGTAAAATTTTACACAGTTGAAAGGAACTCATTAGAAGTAATAGAACTCAAATCCCTCTATTACTTCCTGTTCATGAAGAGTGAACAAACTGAGCACTGTTGAAGGAGAAGTGCAACCTCTCCCCTTTTTTTTTTTTTTTTTTAATAACACACACTCTTGCATTGATGTTTTACTAAATTGACAAATTATGAAAGCAAACTTATCATTTGACCTTGTTTTAACTAAATTTGATTCTACACAACAGAAGGTCCCTCCTGTGTTGCTGTAGGTGCTCATTGGATGTTGTTAGGTGGTGTGGCAGTTGTGGATTTGCAGTCTGCAATGTCACCACCAGTTATTGTCACAAAGGACTACAGGTGGGAATCTTTAGGCCGCTCGCAATTCAATTCCGATTCAGAGGCCCATGATTCAATTCAAAAATAATGCATTGATGCAAGAGCATAGTGTGTGTATCACTTTTTAAAAATAACATTAATTAGCTTTTCTGAATCGGTTCAGAATCAAACTATTATTTTTCCTACACTCTACTTTTAATTGTGTTTGGCAACTTGATGTCTTTTTTTTTTTTTTTTTTTTTTTTTTTTTTACTTGTTATTGAAAGTATGATACCTTTTTTCCGTGTTATAAAATTGGTTCACTATTGTTGAAAGCAGCTAATTACGTCATCTTCAGAAATTGACCTGGTTCAAAAATATTATAACTAATAATAATAATAATAATAATATCTATTATTATTATTATTATTATTATTATAGCTCTGTGACTACATTACTGAATTTTAGTAACACAATTTACTTGAGACCCGTCTCCATAAAGTGGTCTTTTCAAGTCATAAATAAGTTGGGCGTGTGAGGGCAAATCTATAGTTTGATGTATTCTGTGTAAAAAGCAATGTGTAGGGCAACAAGCATGCTAGTCTGAGCAGCACTATAAGGCCTGGCTTGGAGGCATCGTTGTTGGCTGTGCCTGCTTCTGAATACTTTGGACTGGCTACAAATCATTCCCTGCACCCTCTTTCATTCCCTCCACGTTGGCTCTCCACTTCTCTCTCTCGTTCTCATGCATTCTTCCAAGATGACAATAACAGAAATGGCCGCTTCAGCATGTCTCATCCCTTTTTTTTCCTCAAACAAAAGAAAACAGCCTGACCTTTCTTGAAACAGCCTGCTTAACTTGATAGTTTGACACTCTATTTGTAGTAACCTATAAAAAATGTTGTAGAGAACTGAACCCAAAACCATAACTAAAGAATTGCCATTAACTGATATTTGTATGCAATTGCAATGTAAGCATCTGACTGGCTGATTACTTTATCAACTGTTTTAAGCTTTCTTTTTGTTTTGAGCTACATTAATCTACTTAACTTAAAACATTATTTTATTATTGTTAAATTTCTAGTCAAAAACAGGACAAATATACACTGTTAATGACAAGATGATTTTTAAGATGTGATATGTAGTGTTAGGACCAGAGTAGAGAACATAATTTATTTTACTAAAGATAGGGAAATAAAGGAAATGTTTTTGTTGGTGTTTGTAATGGTAAGGGCTTGGTTCTCTACACAAATTGTCAACAAAGAGATTATCTAATGTTAGTGGCTGGATGGTGGGACCATTATTACCCAGTAGCTGTTTGTCTTTGTCTTTCCTCTTAATGCCCAATTACTCAATTATATTTTTTATAAAGTAGCCATTAGCTCTGTAGTCGTAGTCACTTTGCCTTTGCCTCAACACAATAAGAAGGCCTGCATCCTGCAGTGTGGTTATTAAAATCTGGACTGTATTCATCTTCGACTATCAGGAATGGTCCCATCCGTCAGCCAGTGAAATAACCCAGAGGTCAGTTTAATACCCGTACCTCAGCCCAGGCTCTTCAAGAGCCCCGCCTAACCCCTCAGACGCGCAACACCAACAGCTAACAATATCATTGTCTTTTTTTTTTTTTTTTTTTTTGCAGGTGGACAAACTTGAAGCCTCTGAATCCTTGAGGAAACAGGAAGAGCAGGCTACGGAGTCACAACCGATTGTTTACGGTATAATACAAACTTTATTATTATATATTTTTTTGGACTATCATCAGAATAAATAAAGTTTATGATTTGCAATAAATTACATGATAAAATGTTGAATACTAGGTGAATCAATTGAATCAAAATTGTGGGGAATGTACAGATACCTCCTAAATAACTTTTTAATTCACACTCCAATAATGCTGCTATTTTTAACCCAAGTTTCTGATTGTATTGCAGGCACGCCCCAGCTAATGCTCACAGCAGGACCCAATGTGGCTGTGCCTCCACAACAGGCCTATGGTTATGGCTACGCAGCAGCTCCAGGCTACAACCAGCCGCCACAACCCGGCTTTGGTTATGGCATGTGAAAATGTGACACCCCCAACCCTTCTCGTCTCGACCCAACACCATCCTCTCATCAGTCCCTTTTTTGTGTTCCTCACCAGCTTCCCATGGTCTTCTACTCACAACAGAGGCCACAAGCAGGCAACCGCCCACTCTCCTTTGAGCACTATTTTTTTATGTTGTGTGCTTATAAAAAACAAACATTTAAATACATTGAAGGACTTTTATTTGTATTGTTTGAGAAAAAATTGGACCATGTCTTTTGTTTTTCACATTCCATATTTATGATTTCTTATTTAGAAATGTTATTTTTTTGTGTATGTTTTATGCTGTTATTGTTTATTGTGCAGAAGTGGACTTGCTACAGCTCAGCAATGAACCTTTGAAGTAGGTGGAGGAGCATTGGATTTTGCACTCGTGAAGAAATTAATGTAGAGAAACTCCTAATTTTGGCGTACTGAACATGTGAAGCTTACATTGTTTCCTTTGTCTGTATAATGCATTTCATCATTGTATATTCTGAGGAAAAAAGTTAACGTATAATATTTGAACATATAATGCCATTCCAATGGCTATAGCTAGTAACACTAAGTAATGATAGTATATTCTGCACAGGCGTGTAGCTTTATGGAGTTTTAAAAGCATACAGATGTATGTCACAATATGAATGAGTTTGAGTGTGAGTGCGTTGGCGAGCGTGTGTTTGTGACCAGATTGGTCTAAAGAATTTTAACTCCCTATGAGCCTGCACTGGGCTACCCAAACCACACCCTAGATGTTAGCTCTTCTCCATTTGCTCCATGTATTTAGGTGACCTCTTGTGCCGCGTACAGTGCTTGTGTGAGATTCTGTGTATGTGCAAGGACGGGACCACGGCCCCCAAACCCCAGGGTCCTTAAACGTACTGTGTGTATTTACTCTGAACCCTCCTTGTGCTGAGGTCCGTGTATGCCAGGTGTTGTGCCGTTTCCCCATGGTCACTGACCCTTTTTTGCGTGAACATGACAAATTTTGAGATGGAGACCCGCTCATCTTTCCTCCCCCCACTTTCCTGTCCTATTTCCTCCTTTGTTCTGTTCAGCAGCAAGGACGAGGTCAAAGATGGCAGGTTGGTGTCCTAGTGACATCTTGATTAGCTCCATAAGCACTCCTGTAGGTTGCGTTAGATGATTATGACGAAAGTAGTTCTCAGTACATCCACTTTGTCAGGAATGGTTGAGATAACAGCCTGTATCTACCTAGATGTACCTAACTCCCTTACATGCTTTAAGCTGTGTGTAATGTGTCATCTAACCCTACCATATGTTCAGTTCCTTTCTGCTGTCATGCATATTAAGAATTTAAGGGGATCTGTCATTAATAAGTGAAAGAATATGACCCTACTGAAAGGGAACTACTAGTCTAAATAAAAACTAAACATTGTACCCAGTCTGCTGTTGTCTTTTAATACATTTAATTTTTGCTCTACAATATGCCTATTCACAACTGTCGAAAACAAACATTGCTATTTTGTATTTTATTAGTTCATGTATCTTAGTAGATTTAAAGCTTAAATCAAACACATTAATTGGAGAATCGGACGAATGTCTCGGATCAAAACCCAGCCTTCCTCTCCACTTCACTGCAGTACTTCTCACAAAGTCCGGTCTCCCTGCACATCAATACACAACATGCCAATAACGAACACAGGACAAGACAAATGTTACAGGATAGCAGTTAAACCAAAGGCATGCCAATTTAAAGTGAAAGTGATATATATCAATATAATTCAAAGTTTGACTGTCAGACTCACCTGAGCTCCTTCAGCTTCTTCTCTTTGATTTCACTAAGCCGCAAACGCCGTAGACGGGCTTCTTCGCTCAGCTGGTCGGCGTCTTTGAACGTCTCTCTGCGCTTGGCAATAGTGGAGAGCTCATGTTCTTTCACTTGCTGTCGGAGGGCCTCTGCATTACGAAGAACCTTTAGACGATGTTTTTCCTCCTCCTCTTTCTCTTTGAGGATTGCTTCCTGTTGCACCCTGAAATGAGCAATCAAACTGTAACTTACATAACTGTAAAATATTTGTATTATTCCTGCATGGATGCCTTAAGGTAAAGATTGTATTTTAAAAACAAAACAAAGTTTCTTACTTGAGCACCCTCTCAAACTCTGCCTTTTCGCGCCCAGCCTCAATGGACAAGAAGTGCTCTTTGTATTGAACCTGCTTCGAGCGAGCAGCCCTCAGCATCTCCTGCTCCCGAGCCCTTTTCGCTGCAAGCTCTTTCTCCTTCTTCCTCCATTCTCTGTCCATATTTTCTTGGTTTCTTCGAGCCCGGATCTCATCCTTCAATGTCCACAAACAAACATCTTGTCACTGTCAAAGTGGAACCCTCTTCATGCTTTATATATCAGTAGATGTTTGGTATGACTTCTGACCTGCTCTGCTTGATAGTCTTTTGCTTTTTCTTGTCGTGCCCTCAGCCTAGCAATCTCCAACTCCTTTTCCCTCTTCATTTGTTTCTGCTCTTCTTCATACTTTGCCTCCCTCTCCTACAAAAGACATCAACATTCGCACTTTGACAAATCGTACATTTACACTTTACATATTTACATTGAACTGGAAGCCAATGGGATTACTTTTTATGCAAATCAAATAACATTTATATATGGAGATTCTGTAAAGCAAACCATTTTCTTTTGGGTGTACTCCATAGCTCTAATATTGATGAGCTTCTCTTCCTCTTTCCTTATTTCTTTGGCCCTCAGAGTCTCAGCATTGATAAGCTTGATCTCCTCCAGTAGACGCTGTTGCTCCACCCTTTTCTTTTCCAAGGCCTGAAAAAAGTCAGCAACAAGATTTTTGAGTCAAACAAAAACTCAGAAACACAAAGTGTGCTGTATCTCTTCCTGGTGCCTTTACCTGGAGGTCCTCCAAATTCATCTGCTCCTGTTTCTCCTGGATCTGCAGTTTCTCCAATTCTTTCAACTCATCACCAAATTGTCGTTCCTCCTCACGTTGTTTAATTTGATTGCAGATTTCTTGCATGCCTCTACAATATGGCACAGACAGTCAAAACATAAATGGACGGTCAGGAGTCAGAGGCTAAGTTATTATAAAATTTGAGAAGACTATATTAAACTCTTGTCATGCATAACACCTGACTCTCTGCTTTTTGCGCAGCTCATCAATCTTCTCCACAGTCTCCAAGGCCTTCCGGCGCTCAATCTCCATCATGGTGTCCAGACGCTTTTCCTCTTCTGACAGTTCCGTTTGGATCTGAATTTTTTCCTGGATCTGGGCATCACGTGAGGCTTGACACTTCACTTCCAAAATATGCTGATGGGGACATCCAAAGTATTATTTATACATTATTTAAATCAGTACACACCACAAGTCAAAAACTGACTGAACAGTTCCTACTCTGTTGAGCCTTTTGATCTCATCCTCCTGCTCCAGTCTGAGGGCTTGGGCCCGGTCCAGCATTCGTTGAGTGCGGTCCCAGTCCTCCAACTCCTGCTCGGTTAGAGTAGGATTTTTTATTTTAGACAGATCTGCCTCAATAATTTGGCGCTTTCTCTGCTCAGCAGCTGCCTGAATACAAATAAAAATGTTTTTTTATTGATGTGCAAAGAAAGTGCAACTGAACTAAATAGTTTTGTAGCTTACAATTTCTTCTTGTTTCTTTTTCTGAGAAGCCTCCTTCATGGCTTCAATCTCTTTGTTGGTCAGAACCTGGGCACTTGCATTGGTCTCTTCAAATTCAGCTAAAGGCAGAATTTTAGATCGTCCAGAAGGATCCTCAAATGGAATCCTAGATAAAAGGTGGATGTAGTTAGCTACAGCTCATATTTACATTTAGATAGTAAATTTAAATTATTGAGGCAGATCTGTTATAGCTTTCAAGTGCCACCATACCTGAGGTCACGAATAAGGTCTTTAGTGATGATTTGAAGAGTTCCCCCATGTTTGTTGCTCGGGGAACGATCCCTTGCGTTGGGCGCTGAGTGTTTACGACTTGGTAAATCTGACGATTTCTGAACAAGGTTAACACGATACATTGATACATTGATAACTACACTCCTACACATGCGTCTATTAACTGATTAGCCTGAATGTAGTTCATGGGAGCTTTTAAAACATAAGGAGTGATGCAGTAAAACACTTTGCCCTTTCAGTGTTGCAAATAGAGGGCTGCTTCTACTTACAGATCTAGGGTTCCCAAACAGGCTTTCATCCACCTCACTGGCGGAGGCCCGAGTGCGATACCGACGAGAGAAGGCGCGGCTCCTAGAACTCTTACTGGAACCCGCTCTCTACAAGAGTTAGAATCGGCGCTTATCAACTCATGGCTCTCCTCAGGTCCATAGTCCCCTAGCGTTAGTTATTTTTATCCGCAAGTTATTAGTTATTTTGTTCTCATTGTAAGAGCCCTTTATCTAGAACTTAATGGGGACTTAAATCAATACTAGAAAGTAGGCCAACATGTTTTCTGTCTGGAAATGTCAAACTTTTAGAGTTATAGTTAACGTTAGATGTTTTTTTTCCTTGAAATCTTCTGGTAGTTAGCGCCAAGTCTGAAAGAAACAGCCTGCGTGTAAAGCTTACCATGATCGTTTGGTGTCCAACGCAACAAAGAAACTAATTGAGATTAACCAATCCAACTTCTTCCAAAACTAATTTACATTTTAAGGTTGAAAATGCTCAAATAAAATAACGTAGAGAGTGCGGTTCAATACGGCCAGTGCTTCGTTTGACATTTGTTTGTATCCTTTGCCATGGAAACAAATTTTCGAAAAGCAAGACGGGAGTAACTCTGATATACGTCAACGTCGCCGCCATGTTGGACTGGTCAGTCAAGGAAAAAAAAACTAGTGAGTCCACATTAAAAAAAATATATAGATACAAAACAAAAAATAAAGGTATTTCTGTTTTGAAAACACTGTTCTCTTAAAGACAGTTTGTCAACACTGTAACACAAGCTTCATTTGAACAAATGAGCCTGCTCGTGGTTATGTTTAAGAATTTCAACAGAAAGTAGTCACATTTTTCTGAAACAGTGTCAGGGTGGAGAAGCTTTTTAAATTTTATCCTGAATGGACTGTTACTATAGGCTAATACAGAATATTGTAGAGAATAGTTTGGTCTATGGAGGACATTGAACATTACAGGAGAAAATTAAACATGTGACATATGACATTTACACATCCCTTGCAATCTTAAAATTTCCATTGTTTAGCCATTTGATTACTTATTAGTTCTTTACAACCACAAGCGTTTAATTGTCACAGTTCTTGAACCAAACTAAGGCAGTAACTCAGTGGGTAGAGCAGGCGTCTTTCAACCGGAAGGTAGATGGTACGATTCCCGCTCTCCCCGCAGTTCATACTGTCGTCATGTCCTCCTTAACCCACCTTGCCTCCAGTGGCTGTAACACTGGTAATTACTGTAGAACAATGTAAGTCGCTTTCGATAAAAGCGTCAGCTAAATTAATAAATTTAAATGTAACTAAAAAAAAAAAAAAAACTAGTCATATCTTTCACTGTAATATTGATAACTATCCAATTGTTACAACTACATTGCAAATAAACTATTCAGTTAAAATATTACATTTATTTATTCTTTATTATTTACATAATGAAACGCACACAGTATAACAGAACAATTTCACAAAATTCTGTTGTCAACAAATGGGAGTCTGCAAATTCCTCCAAACAGCAACCAACATTTAGCGAATAGGGTGAAAAGGTTCTATGATCTCTGCATAGGTCTTGGTCTCTGGTAGCATAAAGAGAAAAACACAGAAAAGTAGTTTAAACGCACATATAAACCACAATGTTTTAAATGTTAAGAGAAGTCATGTCAAGAAGTGTGTAATTTGAACATGCACATTTATAGTCTTTAGAAATGCAGTACATAAACCAAATGATTGCTACCAAATCAGAGAACACATCATAAGCAAAAATAGAATTTCCCTTGTGTCAAATGAAATGCTCTCTTACCCCTTGGTACAAATTCCTCTGGATGGAGTCTGATATACTCGTTCATGTCCCGGTCACGCTTAGCATACATATAATTTTCATATTTTGTAAGATGGTAGCCAATAAACCAGCCAATGGTTGCCAGCAGAACTTGTCGGTGAACACCTAAAACAGTAATTGCAGAATGATGTTACAGAAGCATTCAGTATATTATCACTTATCAAATGGTCACATTTGACAAGTTTGAAATAATAGACACTGAAATAATAGGCAAGCTTTAAATGTGTTTGAGGGATCATTTTCAAGTCAGGAAATAGTAAAAATGTTAAACAGCTTCCAAATATGGTATTGGATTTAGTCAGTTGTAGGTCTACATCTTATGTAAAAGAAGAGAGTGAACATGATTATTTACTTGGCAAAGAAATCTGTCTGAACGTATAAGCTCTTAATATGGCAAAAGAGAAATACATGTTAAGTAAGTTACTGAGAAAATTCAGTGCTTTCTGAGTGCATAAGTAAACATATAGCCTCCTAGCTGCGGTATATCTTTCAATAGACCTCTTCATTTAATACTTCATTATACTTACGGGGCCAAATTGTTTACAACCAAGCAAAAACTACATGCAGTTGCAAAGACCGGGAAAGTTGTTTGCAAAGTTGCTGTGGGCTAACTGTGCGCAATATGCACAATGTTTTTAATGACCAGCAGTAATGCTAACCTGATTTAAGAGGCGGCCTGTGGTTGATGCCGTTTTGTAACATCGCTGTGCACCAGCCGACGCCGCTGAGCCACACAGAGTTCCTGTTCACAATCCCTGGAGGCGGCAGAGCCTTTCCCTCGTCTGGTACGAAGCCCATTCCTACAAAACTTGGGTTATACTTACAAACCCGTCTGACCTCCCCACTGCCTTCGCTAGCTGGTCGGCTATCAAGGGCGTGGAGTGTCTCCGTAAAATGTCCGGGTAAAATGGAACAACTCTTGGTTCCGTTGATATACACAACCATGCAAGTGATGACTTTACCATTGATTGTTTACCCATGATTTATCATAACCTAACCTGCCTAAAGGCATATATTATATATACGTGTGTCTGTAGGTTTACTATGTAATATACATTCAAATATGCACTGGCTATATAGCAATTATACTTTGGAGTCGTTCTAAACTCCATAAAAGCATGCATAGTTCTACTGGCTTTTGCCATAAAATTAAACTAAATATAAATATAGGAAATCAGGATGCATTTAAATGCTCTACCATGCGCACTACACAGAGCTGGTGACATCATAGAAAAGCAGTCCTCCTCCTACTGGGTCCAGACGAGCTGCTGAGCAGCGGAGGATACTATGCCCTGCCCAGCAGCAGCTTTACCTATTTGATAAACTGACCTATGCATACCGAGGGTTGTAAGTCCGGGGAAACCCCCGTAAATTTGGTAAGTACAAACTAATTATCCTCTTCATTCTGAGAGGTGGTCATGCATCTGCACGTAGTGCCAAAATGGCTATGGTCACACGGTAGCCGCTAGTTGCTACTGTTGCTAGCTTCAATATCTTTATTATCCCAGGACTAATAATTCATTGTTATTTAACCTAGATGAAAACCATTTAGCAACCAGGAAGTCCACTAGTTGCGATCATTTTACTTGGTAATGCAAACCATTGTTAATTGCGGGAGAAGATAAAAAAAAAGCTGGTGCAACGCAGAAAAGGAAAATTTTCGTTTTTATGCAAATTGTTCCTAAATCGGACTTTTTACACAAGCCTGAATGACATGCACCAGTTAATTAAATTGCATACCCGCTTAGTTCAATCTAACTTGAACATTTTGCGCACAGGCCCTTTCACACTGGCCTCTTCGAGGCACAATCTGTGGTCTACAACACATGCACAGAAATATTCATATTCGCTATGTTATGTGAAAACATCTACTTGCATGGGGTTTTATACAAAATAATTTAGAATGTACTGTAATTAAGTATAGTTTCGACTCCGACTAATCTCATTAAGTGGGGCAGGGCCCCTGAAACTGCAACTAAGCAAAAAAATATTAGGAAGTATTTTGTAGGCTACATAACAATCAATGAGGAAACGGTTGTTAGGAAACCATAAAACCATTTAAACAAAATAAACAAAACTAAATAGATTATGAAGTCCCTTAAACAATAAAATGTACCAATACACAGTTCAGTTGTTTTTGCTTTATAAATGGGTAATAGTTGGGCAAGGTCTAATTGTTAATTATTTCCAGTTCTCATGGTTACATTGTTGTTATTATTATTTGTATTGCATTCTATTAAATGTTAATTAAGCTGCTAATTATCCCACTGTTACCTTGGCTATAGCCCACATAACAATCCCAATAATAATATACAAATTATTGAAAAACACAGTAACAATTAGTTAAATCCATTGTGTTTATGTGTTTTTGATCCAGTTTAGGATGAGCATGGAAGATTATGACTACCTGTTCAAAATAGTTCTTATTGGAAATGCAGGAGTGGGGAAGACCTGTCTTGTCCGGCGTTTTACTCAGGTATGCAAGAAAGTCTCACCATACAATTTTGCATTTAATGATTTACAGGTTCCTTAAGTATTACTGTTTTTTTCCTTTTAGGGCCTTTTCCCACCTGGACAGGGGGCTACTATCGGTGTCGATTTTATGATTAAAACTGTAGAAATAAAAGGGGAAAAGGTCAAGGTAGGAAACAACAAACAAGACTCAATCTCAAATTGAATTTATGGAAGTAGTTCAAATGAGAATAAACATCAATTATTCTTTTTTAGCTCCAAATATGGGACACAGCCGGACAAGAGAGATTTCGTTCTATTACTCAGAGTTATTACCGCAGTGCCAATGCTCTCATTCTTACATATGATATTACCTGTGAGGACTCCTTCAGGTGCCTTCCCGAGTGGCTGAGGGAGATTGAACAGTATGCCAACAACCAAGTGGTGACTATATTAGTCGGTGAGAAAACATGCATTTTATTTATTGTAATTAATCATAGTCCTTTATAGTTTTCTGAAATCACCAAAAACAATACTTTGTCCGTTATAAAGTATATTTTTCATTGGTTTGTGTTTTGTGCTATTTATGTAATAAAATACTTCCCACACACAAGTGCACATACACACCCACACATCCATCTGTCTAAATAACACTCACCCATCAATTTTCACAAAGACAAACTGTGCTGTAATGCTAAATGCTATTTGATTAATCAATAATCTTGCTTGTATTAATAGGTAATAAAATAGACCTGGCGGAGAAGAGAGAGGTTCTCCGACAGAGGGCTCAAGACTTTGCTGAGGCTCAAAGCATGCTATATTTGGAGACCTCAGCCAAAGAGTCCGACAATGTTGAGAAACTTTTCCTTGACTTGGCCTGTGAGCTCATTCGAGAGGCCAAACAAAACAAGTTGGACAACAATGATACTGCCCCCATGCCTGGTGAAGGAAAAAACATTAGTTACTTGAGCTGCTGCAACGTTAATTAAAGCCTTCTGGCTGTTGTAACTCAGTAGCCATTGACTGCAGAGAGCAGATGGCTGAGCCTTCAGGCCTCCGTCCCTCTAAGGTGACATAAAGCCACCTCTTAAGTCCTGTCATTTATACCCATGCCTTTTAAAACCAGAACAAGGGAGTTTTAGTCAACATAAGTTTGGCCTGCCAGAAACAAGCATTTTATAATGCTGCCATTGTGGACAATATTGTCCTTAATGCAACAGTATGACCACCTGCTGCATCTTGGCAATCTGAGTAGGGCTTTATTTTTGTCCTATTCTTTGTTTTTTTTAGAGAATTAACATTTTCATTAAACATCAGTATTCACCAGCAGTATTTATGTGAATAAAACACCAGGTATTTTGTTATAGATCCCTCTACACTAATAATTGTAACAATCGCCAGATGGACCAGGTTGTGTAAAAATATGTTTACATTCAGGACCTTTTGGGAAAAAAAAACAACTCTAATCAAGTAAAACAGGTTTGCAAACTTTCCATAGGTCTGCACAATCATGTGTTTGCCACTACAGTTTGTTATGCTTCGGAGAATAGCAAACAAGGTAACTAATCTTCTAAACTAAATCTCATTTGAGTAGTTATTTGCACCAGTGTCTTTTAAAAACTGTGAAATATTGGTTTCCAATAGAGGGTTTGTACTTGCTGCTAAAATGTTTTTAATGTTAATTAAGTTAACATTAAGTGAAACATTAATTACAGTTATTAGGCTACTACAATGAAACAGTATTGATGTCATTATATTTTGTTCATTATACTTGCATTGCTTGTGATTACTGGTGGATATAATTGAAAAGTAAGTTGGAATTGTCAGTTAATAGCCAATTCATTTGACCTTAAGTTGTTTCATTTAAACGCACTGATGCGACTATTCCTGCCTCGATCTGTTGTTGCTATGCCAATAAGTGGCCATTCTTGTAGTTTATGACATTTGCATTTATTGTGGAATCTGATGGTCCAGCATGTTTTGCCATAGTAAGTAGTGTCTAACTTTTATCTTTCATATATTTGCCATAACTGTAATGTACTGTGTTGCACAATGCCATACACTGCACATTTTTGGAACATTTTCTCTTACATTGTACAAACTTGTAGTACATTTCAGCACTTTGCTTTTTTTAATTATCTTTTGGTTAAAATTGACATTTTATTTTGCATTTGATCCTAGATTAAATGTATTGTTAATCTCTATTAACTTCATGTATGAAATATAGAACATTCAAAAGCCATTTCTGTGTGCTTTTTGTTTCCTTTATTTTTCCCTGCAGGCTGTGTGTACAAAGCTGTCCCCAGCAACAGACTGTACTTTAAATGCTAACACTGATATGTTTGCTCTAGCCTATCTTCTTAATTCTGTATATTAAAGTATAAAATGCAAAAGTTAAGTGAATCAAAAATGTTGGTCATACTTTTATAAGGCCACCCAGTGGTCAAAGAGTGATCTAGCCAATTGGTTAATATTCAGTACTTAACAGACATTGGGGTTATAGGTCAGTAGTTCTTACACGTGGCTAAATAACTACTGTTAGGTAGCCTTCTTGTACAATAGACACTAATTTAACTCTTTTTGTCACATTTAAATTTAATATGATAGGGGATAGGGTACTTATTTTGGGGGGGACTTAAAACACAGCACTTTTTGTTTATGTACTATAATATTAAATAACTTACTACTAATAATAACATATACTACTTTAACAAACGGTAAAGCTGCTAAAAGCTGGGTTCCTTCTGGTTGCCGAGGCTACGGCATTTACAATGGTTGCAATGTAGACTACTTGTCCTTGGTTTTACTCAGTTCAAGAGGAGCCACGAAGTCAGGGTTCTACTTTGCCTTAACTTGATCCTGGCGAAAAAAAAAGACAAAGACATCAGTCATTTCTGTCTTTAGGAGCAGCGTTTAGAGGTCCCATTATAGCATTCGGCTTTAGGCATTAGCATTAGGCTACAGCTAATTTAGTCAGTTATCAAAAAATGTTTTGCTTGCCAATACCATCAAGGTGTAGCCTATATGAACTGCAACTCCCATCAACCCTTGCGAGTGTATTTACACTTGGGACAGTGTGGTGCGCTGTCTTCAGACATAGCTTCGGTCGGCTACAGAAAAGTAGACGTTAATAGATTTTGACGGCGCTGTGAACTTCTGGGTCCAGCAGCGGGCTGTCCGCGGCTCCTCTCAGGTCACGTGCTGTCAACACATCTGTGGATTTGCTGACCATAAGCGATTCTCACTTCCTTTCTTTGACGGGACAGACGTCTCATCTTTCCAGTTCACGACAGGGGAGCTCCCGAGAGCGACTTCATTGTCATGTGCGGAAAATAAATCAGTACGGTTAGGCTGATTTGACAGAGAGTAGCAAAGATGTGGGCCGAGGTCGATAGAACTTTGATTACCTGCATCTTAACGCTGTATCTAGGATCTTCACACGCGGTTTCCCTCAAATCCAAACTTTTGACCAGGTTTGGTGGGCTGACTGAGCAAAAGGAACCCCTCATTAGCTATGAAACACTGTACTTTGACCAAAGGGTGAGTAAAAGCGACTTTAATTTAAGTATTTTGGTTGCTTCTTTGCTTTTCCTCGTCTTCCTCATTTACCTCTTTCACTTTTGGCTGTTTAGTTACAGCTTCTCTATTCTTTTCTAAGATGAATCAAGGAGCTTTTACTTTAATCTTTTTATTTGCCTAATCGGTTGTTGTGCATTTGTTCTAGCATAATTTTTGGTTGTTAATGAACTCTAAGTTATATTTTTGCTAACTCAATATCATTTTTTTGTTTTCTAAAATATAAATTTACCTAATTTAGTAATTTAGGTGTGTGTGTGTGTAGACAATTGCTGTTTTCATCTGACTTCCTTCCTGTAGTGAAAAGTAAAGTGACTGATCGACTGTGTTCCTGTTGGCTGTGTGCCTAAAGGTGACTATAAAAACTTCAAATCAGCAGGCTCCTCTCTGGCTTCACTTCTTTTGTGTTATGTGTGGTAGTAGACTTGACTTGACCCATACAGTCACAAGACTATTCACTCACACTTGCTCTACTTTGAGGAAGGAGGAATTTAGAGTAATAGGCCTAATAGTGGTAGATTTGCAAGAGTGAGTTTGAATGTAATGCATTATCTACATTACCTGTGGCTTTTCAATAGTTGCTGAGTGATTATTTGCAGCCATACATAAAGTTGCATTGTAAGCACAGGTGACGGGACTAATACTGCTCAGATTCTGAGATAATAGTCCACACCTGGTCCCAAGTCACAATATCCTGTCTGATCTGACAAGTTGACAAAAAGATGAGAATACTTCCTCTCAATGAGCACACATACAAACAAGTTGAGCACATCTTCTATGAACAATGGATATTTTTTTTACTAAAATCTATAAAGCATTTAGCCTTTACTCCACCCTTTATTGTACAGGATGCCGTGAAGCGCAAACCCAGCAATCAGTAGATGTCTAAAGGAAATCCTCTTGAACACACTCTGCGCCCCAAAAAAAAAAAAAAATAAAATAAAAAAACAATGAATGGAAGTGTCTTATAGCATCCTTCTCAGTCCACTTGAGCTGGATCGTTTTCCTCCTGTTTCACTTTGTTCGACTTTAGCACAAGGGCTACTTTCTGGTTCAGTAGAGGCAGATGTACAGCATGCACTGTGAATTTTAACACCCTGCTTTAGTACCACCAACAGTGACCACGTGGTGGCACTAGTCATCAGTAATTGGATTAGATGTAAAACCAACCTTGAAGATTTGTGACATGCATACTGAGTGGGTGCAAGTGATACTCACCAGGGCTTTTGGTGAAGCTATTCTTATGTTCACTTGTTTTTAACAATTTTATTTATCTCAGAAATATAAGCATGTCTTTGTATTCTACTCAAACAATGGTTTAAAACAAACTATTTGGATGAGAAGAAATTTAAACAGTTAATATCCTCCCATCACACTTTTCTAGACCTGGAACGTTCCAGCTGAGCCTCTGTGCTGCCAACCTTCATTTAAACAGCCTCATGGCCCCCTTACACTTTAAAGCACTGCCAAGCTCTAAGGAGTTGAAGGCTGAATGAACACATTGAGGCCCCAGAATCTTTTTGCTGTCATTGGCTCATAAAATTGCTCCCTCTTTTGTATCCACTGAGAAGGGTAGTGGGCGAGCAGAGAAGGAAAAAAAAAAAACAACACAAACCAGAAACATTTTGCATTAAGCATTGGAGCTGTTTGAATGGCTGGATAACTCTGCTGTGACACTCAACCTCATGGGGCCTTCTTCTCTGTGAAGTTGTTGGGATTCTTTTTGCTTTTGTCTATAAAGGAACACTGGATATAGAGTTGAAAGAGAAAGATACCCCAGAATCCCTGAGGTTTGATAAATATCCGAGAACTCAGCCGAAGTGGAACTAATGTTGTCCCTTTTAAACTGGCACCAACATTTATCAAACAAATTGGGGCTAATTAGATAAAAGGTCCAACCTATTGAGCTGTCATCTCACAACACCACATCTGGCAAGTATACTTGGATACAGAGGGGCATTTTTAATAACATAGTTAGGTTTAATTAATAGATCAGATCTTTATTGTTCAAAACAGATTATGTTCAATAAAGACAGATCGTGTATGTTTGTTGTATTCTGTTGTCTTGGGACTCTATAAGAAAAGCTTTAATTGGCTTCTGAGGGTTTGCTATTTATCAAAATCATATATAAACCGACATCTAAATGAGGCCAAATAAACTGTTTAACTTTTGTGAATAAACCGAAGCTGAGATGACGGGACAGACCAGGTTATTTTTCTTCTCATCATATCTATAAACTGCTTTGAAATAAAAAAGATTTTCAGTTTAAATTTTTTTTTTTTATATAATTTTACTCATTCTCACTCCATGGTGGATATGTTAGCTGCAAACTTAGGAAAACTGATTTTTGGTGAAATTTTAATTACAATATATCAACCAGTTATTTACATTTCCATTAATTTCTTTCCAGATTGATCATTTTGGATTCCTTGAAGATGGCACTTTTAAACAGCGATACCTTGTCTCTGACAAACACTGGCATCAGCCTGGAGGTCCTATATTGTTCTACACTGGAAATGAAGGCGATATCACCTGGTTCTGCAACAACACAGTAAACAGCACAATGCTACGCTGAACTTTTACTGCACACTTTTACTGTATTTACAATTGAGGAGGTATGTCTCATCTTCAGGGCTTCATGTGGGAGATTGCAAAGGAGTTAGGCGCCATGCTGGTTTTTGCAGAACATCGTTACTATGGAGAATCCCTGCCATTTGGGCAAGACTCTTACAGTGTAAGTTATAAAACAAATCAAGCTCATCCTGAGTGTAGAGCTTTTTCTTTTTCTGTATCAGTTTTGTATTTTATTTTTTATTTTTTTATATTTGCTCACAGGACAGTAAACATCTAAACTACCTGACTTCAGAGCAGGCCCTTGCTGATTTTGCAGTACTGATTCAAAACTTAAAAAGCACTTCACGCGGAGCTCAGCACAGTCCTGTCATTGCAGTCGGAGGCTCCTATGGAGGAATGCTCTCTGCCTGGTTTCGAATGAAATACCCAAATATAGTTGTCGGGTAAGTTGCTTTGTAGTCCAAAAAATGTAACGTCTCAGTGCCAATAATCACATTAAAAGCTGAGTGTTTTGGGCTTTCTAATTATTATGCCTGTACCCAAGGTATGCATATGCGGCGTAAGTTTTAGAATTAAGTGAGAAATTGCTTTTGTTTTTCAGAGCTCTGGCAGCCTCAGCTCCAATATGGCAGTTCCCTGGTATGGTGCCATGTGGAGCCTTCTACAAAACAGTCACACAGGACTTTGCCAAAAGCGGCAAAAACTGTGATGTGAACATCAGAAAATCATGGACAGCTATAAATAATATTTCATCCACTGGTAAGTTCCTTATCTGTATTAGGACATGGTTTATTTAAACATTCACAATATACTACTTTGCGCTGTTTTAAGCACATCTAATTGACATTATAAGAAGGACTTTTGAATGTTTTTTTATAGCATGAAACCAGACAGCAGGTTGTAGAACATTCAGTACAGTTACATTAGGAGTCTGCTAGAGCCACAGAGGACAGCTTGTGTGTGTGGATCCGTAAAATTTATAACCCACATAAGTCAGACTATTTTAGAGCTTTAGTATTCCACTCTGGTCTGAATGAGAGGGTATGCAGTTAATTCTTAGGTGAGGGCCTCATATACAATTCTCAGCCTGTTTCTGATGCCACTTAGCACAGATAAAATAATATCCTAGTTCTGTTTCACTGCAATGTAAAAAAACAGATGAAATGAATATACTTACATAAAATGCAGCTTGATTGTGTAGTAGTAGTAGAGTCTGACAAAGATTTAGTCACAGACTGGCATTGAAATCTCTTGTTTGCTCTCTTTTGACAAGCGACTGGTCTTCAGTGGCTGACAGAGGAGTTCAGTCTCTGCAACGCTCTTAAAAACAAGAATGATGTGGTGAGCTTCAAGAACTGGCTTCAAGAAACATGGGTGAATCTGGCAATGGTAGATTACCCATATGAAGCAAATTTTCTGCAGCCGCTTCCAGCATGGCCAATCCAGGTAGAAACAGGAACCATAGCTATTGTACCTGTTTGACCTAAGGTTTAAATCTATACAATGTGTTATTTTAAAAATGTTATTTGTCTGCTCAAGCATCCAATTTGGCCTGACCGCCGGTCTTGGAATTTGAATGAATGTGAGATTCAGTCAATTGTGTTACAAGTGTTTGTTGAGGTCTTTCGAACTTCGTTTACAACAGCTGTCAATTAACTTCATTAATATTCATAAGGATCTAGTTTCTCTTTCAGTTTTCAGTATTCTTTAGATGAGCAGCTACAAGTAATCCTGAGTTCTTTTCTCTTCTCATACCAATGTTCCTTTCATTTGCACACTTAACCAGATCGCTGAGGTGTTATTCCTAGGACACTCACATAGCACCACAGTAAAGGGACGTTAGCCCAGTGTGGACAGTGAACCCATTAAACAGAGGACTTTAATGGAACTAATGCTTGACTTAAAAAAATAAATAAAACAAATATACAGTGAATCTTCACGGTAACCCATATATGTGCAATTTTGTGCTTTTTTTTCATTCAAAGGAACATGTATCGGTGCTTTTTTACTTGGGGACAATGTAAACTGCCATCTTAGTACATCACGTGCCTAAACTACGCCTTTACATTGACCCTCATTATGGGTGTTCAAACACACACTTCTGTGTCCTACTATTGAGCATACCATTTACTAGCATTATTTTTGATGATTTTTATTTACGCTATGAATAGACCCAGGTGCATTGTACTGAATGAAATAAACACTAAACGGCCTTTTAAAGATTTTTGGCAACTTGCCTGTAATGTATGCAACCCCTATGGGTATTTAAGCGCTTTAGGCAATGGGTGCAAAGAGGAGCTTTTTTAATGACAAAGCTAATGTGATTATCTGAGTGAGTGTGAGAACGGGGTATTGAAGGCTTAAAGGAGGGAAATCTGTTGGCAGAGATGAATATAAGCCTAATCCTATCTGAAAAGTAAGGAGAAGATGCTTTGGAGCGATTGCACTGTTTTTTCACAGTGCAAATCTTAGGTTGGACATGTCTGTGGCCCTCCTCATCCATCGACCACCACTCCTCCCAGGCTGACACACAAAGGCCTTGGTAACAGACTCTACCGTCCAACCTCCAAACAAGAGAGCCCACTTTTTCTGCCTCACAAAGAATGTAGAACAACAGCCAAGTCTGTTGCTGCCACCATAACAACATGCACCAGAATTACAACAAAGCTCAAACTCAAATATTTATAGTTCTTACTGCCGTGTCTGAGAAATCATCTATGGTCAAACAAGCTGCTATCAAGGAAAAAAACTCAATTAAAACAGCCAATATGATTTCTACAGGCAAATAGTTTGTGTATTCTCAAGAGCAACTATAAATTCAAGCTCATTCAATTTCATATGCAAATTAGGCGCCACCACAATTTATGTGGAAAACACTTACTGTGGCCATAAGAAGGCATGTGTTAAACAATCAGGATAAGGAATGGATATGTGCATTTTGTCTACCAAAGACCTGTGTGAAACATACAGAAGCAGATCATACTTGTGTTATTGTGTGACTTTATCTTTAAACTTTTATTTTCTGTTCTGTGCTAGTTTAACACACCGTTAAAGCCACAAAAAGTTTTTTTGATATTATATTGGACATAGATATTATTTTTAGATTGTTTCATTATCTACAGCATTCATAGCCAAGGCTTACACATTGCTTTTATAAAACCCACACAAACATTTAAAAACTATTTGTGACAATATGCATATTACTGCAATGCAATGACAACTAAATAAATTATATAAAAAATAGTATAATTTAATTGCTGATTGAAGACTGTAAATTGCTATTGCTTTTACTTACAATGTCTGTTTTGTGTTTGTGTGTTTTGTGCTCTAGGTCGTGTGCAAGAATCTCACTATGAACTCCTCTGTGTCAGACCAACTTCTGCTGCGTGGTGTCTCTCAAGCAGCAAAGGTCTACTATAACCACACCGGAAGTACCTCCTGTCTCAATATATCTCAGACAGCAACTGGCAACCTGGGCATTCTTGGCTGGTTCTACCAGGTATGAAGGGTTTTGTCCTGTTAGGCAGAGTGAGCTGCTGCAGAGAAGCTTTTGCTGTCACATGAATGAATGTCCAATCTGTCACCCCAAGGCCTGCACGGAGATGGTGATGCCCATGTGCACCGATGGCGTGAATGACATGTTTGAACCCGAGGAGTGGAATTTCCAAGCTTTTTCGGATGAGTGTAAGGCTATGTTTGGTGTCAGGCCACAGGCTGACTGGGCGGCAACAATGTATGGAGGCAGGGACATTAGCTCCCATAGCAACATCATTTTCAGGTAAACATTTGTCACATTAATCACAGATTTAACTAGCTTTTATTTAAAGTAAACTGAAGAAAAGTTAAAGCAAAGGCACCTGGACTTAGTTTTCAAAGACTTAAAGTAAACTGGAATAATTCATCTTAATAACAAAGAAAGTAAACAGAAGAATGTAGTAGATCATGCTGTCAGCTGTGTATTGTTGCATTTCAGTAATGGAGGTCTGGACCCGTGGTCAGCTGGTGGAGTGACTCACAACATAACAGACTCTTTGGTGTCCATTCTGATTCCTGATGGAGCTCATCACTTGGACTTGCGCTACAGTAACACATATGACCCACCAACAGTGCGCACGGCCCGAGCTTTAGAGCTGAAGTACTTTAAAGAGTGGATCAGACAGGCTAAAAGGGCACACCGGCCCCACTCAAACTCCAGTCTCTAAAACAGCACAATGCATCCTGTGATATGTCGACGACATTTGTAGCTTTATTTCTTATGATGTTGCTCTTTGACACTGTATTTGCTTTTTGCGTTAGCCAAAGATTTTGTCCTTTTTATTCTTTTTTAAAATTGTTGTTTTTTAGTTGTTGTTTTTTTTATAAAAATTATACTTTTAAATTTTTAACTTTTAGAGTTGTGTCACACACATCTGTAATATATCTCTGACAAGTAAAAAATGGCTAAATTGTTCAAATTAAAGATAAAATAAAGTAATAGATCATTGCATAGAAACAAACAAGAAAGCCACAAAAGTATGGAAGCCATAGAACTGACCACTGTGCACCACAGATGAACCGCACTGGAGCCAGATGGACGTGAACTGCTCAGAAAACAAACTATTTTATGATGTATTATTGCAGGTTAATGTGCCATTGGTTATGTGGTAGCAATATTAAGATATCAAATTGTACTTTGATTGCCTCTCTACCTCTAGCTTTTTATTGGTCTCTTCAACATTGTTACAATAAAATTGTAATTACATAAAAAAAATCCTTTGGTTATGTTGACATAAAATGAATGTAGTAAACAAAAATGAAGTTCACAATGTGCTGTTATTGCTAGTCCTCCAATAAAACTGATTGTTGTGATTTATACATGTCTAGTTTGATGTGTTTTAATCATAAATGCATGTCAATCTAGTGTGTAATAGCTCAGAGAGACTAAAGCCTTTTATTGCTCAGAGGTCAGGCAGGAACTATTGCATGTGTTTAAGATTTAATAAAAAGCCAATCGGAGGAGGCCAATAAAGTAAGTGGTAGGAGGTTATTGCATCTAGTCTCGCTGACCTTGCCCCTGTGGACCAACCAGTGGGAAACCCTCTTGGCACACATTCATTCACCGGCCGCCATTAAAGACCTGAATTGCAGCAGTAGGGCAGTCCATAGACCCTGGTCTGTTGCCCCCTGCCAGCATTTATTATTAATACAACTCCTGGGGTGAGAAAAAGGTGGATGGGAGGTTAAAAGTGAGATGCACAAGTCTTTTGTAGTTCACCATGAAGTCACTGTTTTTTTCTCAAGCAAGACTTGAAATTTCATGAAAATGTTAAATCCAAAAGTTGGTTGTTAATGAGAGATATCTTTGCTCCCCTCTGGCCTAATTCTCGCTCCCCCTTTTCCTTTGAAGCAAGAGTTTATGACATGATGACTTTGTAAAGCAGTTGGGGAACATGTCCTGCACTGGTATGTGGGTTGACTTTCTAACAGGAACACACAAAGCCTGTCTTCTCTCTGTGTTGTTGCAGGCTTGAGTGAATCTCTGATGACCCTGCAGACGGAAACGTAGCTAAACATGGGGGAGGACGTGCTGTTTTGAGGCTGTGCTCCGTAAACTTTTCTCAGGACTTTGAGAGGTAATTAATTTTACCAGCCCTTTCTAAGTCTCTGACACCGGCCATCAATCAAAGGTGTTATTAGTATTCTCTCAACCACTAGCTCTGAAGGGGGACCACACACTAGTAGGAAGAGATTAGCCTGTGCGTGTTGCACAGAGCACCCACATCCCACGGGACTGGGTGCTGCTGAATAAGTGGATTCTCTAGGACAGAGGGTTCGCTGGTAAAATTTAACAATATCTCAACAATATGTAACTATGCTTTTACAAATCAGTGGTCAGCAGATAACTAATGATTTTCTCGCATATACAGGCTTACAAGCCATACTGTAGTGACCTAGCTCCACTATTAGAGTCTGGAGTGTAAAAATAAGCTTGTGTTTGCTTCTCTTAAGGTTTTTTTCTGGACTGGCCCGACACAGCCCACCCCCTCTCAGCCTTTATGCAACAATAGAAACTTGTTTCCGGGCTCTGTGCGTCAGCTTCTGTGATGTGAATGACCCACCAGCACAAAAGCCAAAGCCCCGTTGACTGGAAAAAGGGGGCTATGGCTGCCATGACTGTGATCATGTCACTTTGCCAAAACGCATAGAAAAGAGAGGCAGACAAAATCACTTCAGGCAGGCGTTAAAAAGCTGCTCTGTGAATCCATGAGCCGGCTCACAAAAATAAAAATGTTGTAAAAATAGAAAGTAGTGTCTGTCTTTCAATATTTATAAGTTGAGCCATCACAAATGTAATTATATCAGTTTTATTTTCCATTTAACCTACAAGCTTTAAACATTACATGGACCTTTACACTTTTATCATTACCACGAGTGACCACACCTCCAAACTGACTTTTTAATTCTTAGACTTATAGTAAATGGTTTTAAGTGCCACAGAAATATGCACAGTTACCATCAGTTATTTAGATTTACTTGAAGTGGCATCAGTGCTGGCAACACCACAGTGCGGCCGTTGGAGACACTGTCCATTATGGGCAGTGTTGGCTGGGAAACTTTCAGTAAATACGTTATTGTTTACAACAGCAGTTTCATACCAGGATTTCTAAACTCCAACATTTCTTCTGGCACACTGAGCCTGAACTGCACTTTATTCCCCTTTAATTTAACAGCTCCGGCAGCTTTTCTAGTTAAATCGACTGTTCATTATTGAGAGCCATTTTACGAAGGGGCTGTGAGGTGCAATTTAATGAATCTCTGGCACAAAGCTCCCTTTCACTGCCGGCCGAAGAATAGAGGCTATTTAGACCCTGTAGGGCTTTATGTCAAAGGCAGCCCATAATAGTTGTCAGGCCAGGGCAGAAATTCCCACTGGCCTGGGAATGCGCTAGAAATCAACTTTTGCCATGAGCAGATTAAGACACAAGTAAACTGTTGGGAAGATTCCCCTAAACAGTGGCATCTGTTTGGGCACAAAGATTTTCCCACAGAAAGTGGCCCTTCTCATTACTGTATTCCTGAAGTGCCACTGGAGCACTTACATAAAAGTAATAAGAGAGTAAGCCCAACAAATTGCACTGCCACAGAGCAAACAGATAAATGGTGTGTATCTGTGAAATGATTTTTTACATATATTGTTAGTTAGATGAGGAGAAATGGTCTAACACTAAATTGTTATTCCGTTTGGTTTAACAAACTCTTTTCATGCTGATTTCAAAGGTTTGAGTAGCCAGTGTTACAGTAATGTTCTCCCGTTTCATGAAAGGGTTTTTTTTACTCCATAGCGTACACAAACAGTTAAATGAAACAGGGGAGATTTGACAGAGGTTATTGTCTTCGGCTCAGCAGGGAATCTCAGACAAATCCCTCTTAGATGCAGGTGGTCGGGCACAAGCAAAGAGTTAAGTCCCGCAGCCCCTTTGCTCCTCCTCTTTGATGTTCTGACATCATTAGTCCGGCCCCCTGAAAGATCTCTTGTGAGCCCTCCACTTCTACTCTGAGATGTTTACAGGAAGCCCATGAGCTGCAGCAGGACGAGGTGTTTATCAGGAGACAGAGATGCTTTGAAGAAAACTATTGGTGCTGGGATCACAGCGGTGTGCCACAGGTGTAGCCTCTGGGCTCAACAGAGTAATGGCTGTTCAGGCTGCAATCATGAACCCTCAGTTCATGAATTTCTGCTTCCCCGGCTCAGTGATGGAGTATGATGTGGAGAAAAGTCTGGACGGCAGTATTTTGGGCGAGGCAGAGACTGAGGAAGACTACAAAGAAACCACTAGGGATCTCCTGAGCTTTATAGACTCTGCCTCAAGCAATATCAAGCTGGCATTGGACAAGCCAGTCAAGTCTAAGAGAAAAGTCAACCACAGGAAGTATCTGCAGAAACAGATCAAAAGGTGCACTGGGATCATCACGCCAAGCAATGTGGCAGAACCCGCAGTTAAAAGGCAGGGCTCTCCCCCGGCACAGGTTAGCACTTTGCAGAGTAAAAACCAGCCTAAACGCGATGGGGTACATGCCAACTTACAGAGCAAAAGCCTGGCAGCTCTCTTCAGCCCTGTGCAGGATGTCAAGGGTGAGAAAGCCAAAAAGCCACCCCTGAGGCACCGCAACCTGCCGCCTTCTTTCTTTACAGAGCCTGCCAACTGCTCCAAAGTCAGCTCCACATCTGGGATGATGCTAAAGGACTTGGAACGAGGTAACTCCGAGCCTGTGGACTTCTTTGAACTCTTGGGGCCAGATTACAGCAGCATGGTCAGCGAGCAGGACCTTTATCAGAGTGGGCCAGTCCGAGCGCATTCAGAGATGGCAGGACTGGAGCCCACTTCATACGACTCTCCCCATTTAGTTGGAGGTCTGCTCTACTCTGAGCCCAAACTCACGGAGAATTTGCGCACAGGCCCACCTCAGACCCCTGGCTTCTGTCACTCGGACCTGACACCTGGGCCCCTAGAAGACAACTCACTGTGCACTTTGACCTTCCCAAACTTCTTCACTGACTGCTCTATACCTCAGGTCACTTATGATTTAAGTGGTGCTTTCAACAGACCTAATTATTCATCTCTATGAGAAACTGGAGTTACAATACACTTTCATTGTAGAGAATATTTTATAACTATTTTATATTGTTGTTTAAGCATCTTGGAGCTGGATTTATATATATATATATATAAAAGTTTTTGTCTACTGACAATGTCCTACTTTTATTTTTTGTAATCCACCACAAGCTACAGAAGACAAATGGTTTTGTTTGTTAGTTATTGCAATAAAATGTTCCTCTAAATTTCCTACATGCTTAGAGCCTTGTAGCAAAGCATCCCATATGTGCTTGTTGATGAAATGTCTGCTCGGATGCAGAAAGCAAAAACCTATTTGCAGAAAAAAAAGAAAGCCTGACATTTGAAGACTTTCAGATGATTGATTACACATTTGTATCTTTTTGTAAAGAATTGAATGTATGTTGTTAAATGTAATACAACATAAATAAAGCTGGTCTTTATTATTCTGACAAGTGTGTCCATGCCACCGTCTTAATTATTACAATGAAGTGAGACATTTCTAAGAAGAAATGTTAATTTATTACACTGACATAACATCAGGAAAAAGTGTACACTGTACCCGATGAAGTACTTCTAATCCATACATCACCAAATTATATTAGGCAAAAAGGTGTGTTTGAATATTATATCCTAAAATATGAAGTAAAAGACTTACAGTAGAGGTGTTTGAATACCAACAAAAAGTACTTTTCAATGCCTGTGCTGTAAAAAAAAATCTACTAAATTGGTCTCAGTGTTGGAAAACAAGTGTAATTGAGCCAACATCATAACTTCTGACTTTCCTGCATCCAATAAGAAAGAACACATCAGTGAGAATATTACTCATAAACATCTCCCCCTTCTGGCGGCTGGAGTTTATTCATTCATTTTGGATTTCCGACACACACAGCAATCTCATTATAACACAGAGCTTCTGACTCAAATCACACTTATTTCAAGGTTTGAAAAGTGCTTATATTTGTGAGCTTGTTAAAAAAATTCCTAAAGCTAAAACTATTTCACTTGTATTTCACTTTTACCTTCAAATATGAAGTCTGATAATCCTTACAAAAAGCCTCAAATTCATTTTGATTTGGTTTATTTATATTGTATTTTTTTTTTTACCTTTATAAGTCTTACTGAGTTTACACATTTATTTTACAGGGGAGTCCTGGCTAACTAAACTAACACCTCTTTTAAAGACAAACTGTGCCTCGTTCAATGGTAACACATAACCTGTGGCATTAATACTCATTTGGATTTCACAGAAAGTGGCCTCAAAAAAAGTTGAATTTGATTTGATTCGTTCTCAAAAGGATTATTAGATTATTTTCTACTTTGAGTTGCGGTTTGACAGTTCATTGCACGGGCAACAATTCACACATATACACATCTACACATCATTTATTGACATGATTTACACATCTTTGGACAAAGTGAGACGGCTGGAGTGTTATGTATTGTTTCAGGGTTGACACAAACATTTTGCTTTGACCTATATAAAGACCTGAGACATATCACAGTATCCCTGCTGATTTGTATTCTTCACACTAGGTGGCAGTGATGCTCTACCAGAACTCCAGTGCCACCACTCCCATGCATAATGAAAGTCATCCCTGTGTCATGAGTGAGATTATGTATAAAAGCGCAGTGCTTTGAGCCCCAGTGGTACTTGACTTACAATACAATGTGATAAACCTGTCCTGAATTAGTGCAATGAATACTAAAAACATTACTAAAACATTTCCACCAACAAACAATAATATATCTAATCCTTTTTGATGAGCACAATTGTGCACATATGTCTGTTTGTCTGGATTTTTCTAATTTCCTTCTGTCTGGCATTGTTCCTACAGTAATTCTAACATGTGTTGCACAAAAACCTGCAGTATGCAAACGGCACACACAGAAGCCATATGGATTTTCTGTCCCTGAGTCGACACTAGTTGATATCGCCAGATTAACTCCTATAGAGCCACAGTATCCGCCTTTGATTTAAAGCACAGAGGAGATGTAATGTTTGTCGAAGCGATTAGCAAGATCTGAGCTGGCACAGACTTGAATAACAAGAGCCAGATAGCAAGGTAAACTAGATAATATGTGGCATGGCATATGGTTTCTGCAATGCAAACACATAATCGAAGACGGAGGATTTGTGGTATTTTATGTGTAAACATAAGGCACAGAGGGATATTGCAGTTTGGAATAAACTCCACCGCAAAGAACCTATGCATTTTAGAGTTGTTTTCTTCATTGTGGGCTGAAAATGGAGTATCCATCCATAGTTGGCCTCATACTGACCTTTCACAGCCAGTCCTCACGTCTTGTTGTGTTAACACCACTGGGGTGGTGCTGAGCAGATCGCAAGAGCTCATTCACAACTCTGTCCAGACTTCACATACAAGTGAACTTTAGTTTGCAGTCAAATCCATGCACTACATATTTTTCCAAACTTAACAAAGACACAAAGCACTCAGAATGATGGTAGGAGTTCACACATTGTAGTTCTTGTGCCTACTACAACTAACTATTTAACAATATCATTAAAACTTTTAATTTGATAGAGTGTACTTATACAAGGTAAGATTCTACAAATGCAAGCCAAGGTATATTTGAGCTATACAGTATATATGTTAAGTTGTGTTTATTTGTTGAGTGGCCTCATAAAAAAGTTACATTGTGAAGCATAGTGAGTGTCTTCAAAGTATTTTATCATCGTTTTACACAGGGAAGTACCTGCACACATGCAGCACAGGCTTGAGAGGAGCATACAAAGCTCATGCAGAAAGGCTTTGGTTGTGAGGTTGAACTCTCAAACAAATGCCACCAGATGCTGCAAACGTAAGCACACAAAGCTAAAAAATAAAATAAAATAACTATCTGCGATTTAACTTTGTGAACAGAAAACCAGGAAATATGAGCTATTTAGTGTAGGTGGATAAGAACTTATGACCTCAGCTATAATTTATTATAAATAATTTTGATGACTTTTTATAAAACGAACAGTGCTGTTGTCCTGGCAGATCCTATTGTCTGTTTTCATTGTAAGGATTTCCTGAAAATGCATTTGGCAGCTTTGTCAGCACACGCTTCAATAACTTTGCCTTCATCATAAAAGATGTTGTAAGCCTCTGCCACCTTTCAAGGCCTCACCCTAAGACTATAAACAAGGTCAGCCAAAGAGATATGAATCCTCGCAGTAGTACATCTCTTCCTTGGAGTGCTGCAAGCCCTTCACAGTGATAACAGTTAGTATCAGCAAGCATTAATGTTACATTAATAATGCATCTGTGCCTGGGCCTTTCATGTCTATGGAAGTAAGATTACCAAAAAAGACAATTTGCTTAAAGCACAGAATATTTTCCTGCATGGATTTCATGTCTCACTGCTTTCCATTTAAGTCTGCATTCATTTTCAGAAGCTAAGATGCAGTATTTTTCCTCCTCGGGGTGGTGTGTGGACACTTGCTCACATGTGTGTGTTTTTGACAGTAGGATAACAAAAGCACACTCTGCTGCTGACAGAAGTCTGGCTACATTAAAGCAATACTGGGATTGTTTAACCATAGGAGATGTGAGCAATATTGACAGAGGATTTAAATTAATAAACATTAGATCAATTACTATAAAACCATTGTTGCATTTTAGGGAATGTGTAGGGATTGAAAACAATATTTTAGGTTCAGCTCACTGGATTATACCAAATCCCAAACACTAGAGCCATATGTTTTATAGACATCTGTATTGCCCACTTTATGTACACTCACTAAAGAGAAATGTTTTAAGAATCCTGTCTATCCATGCAGCCATTTTCAAGCAGGCTATCTGAGGGTTACACTGAGTGGAGCTCTGTAAACCTGATGCTTTTACAAGTAACTTCCCCAGATTGCTCTTCTCATTGCTGGTCATGCTCCAGCAGAGCAGCAGCCACAACTTTTGGGCTTTATGATGATGAAACTCAGAAAAAAGTACAATATTGGGCAGGCAGACAAGGGACTGGCGAGGACGCTCAGGCAGAAGGACGAGGGTTGGCTCCATAAAGCCTAGCTTTCACAGCCTTGCATTTAAACATTAAAATTAAAATTTTTACTGTTATTACATGGGGATTACTAGTAGGCAGACACATAACATCTTCTGTATCTAGTTGTTTAGACCATATACAGCTTGCAAATTTCAAAACAGGCTGACACTGAGAGTAAACCAGTGCACTGCTTCTCTCTCTTCATTTGCACTGCTGCTGAGACTGAAACTGGCATCCCTAACTGGAAATCAAAACACGTCTGCTCTCATTAGCTGTGACGATTAACATAAAAAGGGTGACATCATCTGCTTATCAGCATGATCGTAATTTATTATCAGAACATGTATCATCAAACTTCTGTCATTTTCCAAACAGGATGGGAGACAAGGAATTTCCATCAGTCACTCCAGCTCCAACATATCCTGCACCCCCTAGACACAACATTCACAGGGGAACATGGTCATTACCCTTTTCCAAATCCTCCAAACACATGTAGACAGGATTAGTATATTCCCATAACCCCTGATTATCTTCATGCGTGTAAGACCAACAACACTTTTGCAAAAGCGTTCTACCAAAAGCAGGATTTAGACAAATCAGTAAGGGCTTCATGTTTGTATGCTGTGTACTGGGATGTGTTAGAAACATGTATTAGAATCTGTCTTTAAGGACAAGCAGAAGTGAGTTTAGAGTAGAAGGGTAGGACAGCAGGTGTCAGGCGATGGCTGAAAGACTTCCACAGCTCACAATTAGCAATGTGTCTCCTGGAGTAATACAGTGGTGTCTAATGCAAGCAGTCGCTGCCTGATGCCTCGCCTGACTGCTGACAGATAAAACAAATCAGGACTGCTTATTTATTTACTCTGTTTGTTCTGCTCAGCCGCTTTATTCCAGCTGCTACTGCTGTTTGCATGGAAATGAATTTGGCCCAGCAGTTCACTGAACCAAAATCCATGGTGTGCTGAGTGACAGACAACTTTTTACCATACAACATGCTTTACGTTACCTGTTACAGAAAAGCTCTTTAAATATTTTTTAAAGAAACATTTTGTTAGATATTTATGATCTCATGCATTTGATGTCATGCATTTAGAGATACAGTCAAGAAAACAGCACTCTTTTTTATTGTAGGCAGTTCATAAAAGATATTTGGTTATTAATCTTTAATATCCTTGAGTGGAGTGCTCTGATAATTAGCAACAGTAGCTGATACTGCTGTCCTAGCAGCACTGATAACAGACTTCCACCTGACATGATAATGATCCTACAAGCATGTTCTGTTTTAGTTTGACAAAAGCCTATAGTTGTGTCCAAACCTTGAGACCAGGAGGCCCCTTTCAGGAGGTAATTTCATTAGGAGTGGAGTGGAGCAGACAGATAGCTGCTTTGCACCTCAGCTGAAAACTGAATATGTGTAGCTGCTTTGTGGTAATTGAACACAGCCAAGTCTGCCACGGCACGCCGAATGATAACACTTTTTTTTTTTTTAATTCTACTACACTGCAGTGCAAGTGGGAACGCGAGTAACATTCTCACCTCAAAATAGATGTTGCTTTGTGAATATTGTCAAGATTGGCTGTCTCAGTGGTCGACAGCAGTGCTCACTTATTAAGATCTAGCATGTGTTTTGCTCTAGCCGGCTGCAATTACGTCTGCATTAAATGTCGACATGACTCTGAACATCTTGTAAAATCCCTCCCAGGATGCTGTGAGGTGCAAATGTTCAAGGGTATTAGGAGTGGTGGAGGGCAGGCTTCAGTCTAAAGGTATAAGTGATGTGCCCATCATCTGCATAAGCGCTGTATTATACCTATTACACCACCTGCACGTCCCTCGGGGAGCATAACCATCTTAAAACACAGACAAAATCCCATTACTTGTCACAGATTTCCTCCCTCATAATTATCCAGACCTGGCCACTGGGAGGAGGGGTGAAGGACGTCAGACACACCGCTATCAGACTATCTTCAGGAAATATCTAGGGGTCATCTATTTTCATCCTGCCATTACTATTCCCAGTTCTGGCTCTCCTCAATCCTGCCGTGACAGCCATTGCTGTTGGGAACCTACTTAAGATCTACAAGTCTTAATGTTGACAGTGAACACTCTTTGGAATGCAGTTAAGGTCCCAAGATGCTAATCTAAGTTGTTCTTTTCATCCATTTCACTACATTTTCTGGAGCAATTTGGAATTGAAAAGGATTAGTTACAAGGCAGCAGAATGCACTTTAGAAACAGTTGACTAAGAATTGATTTGCTTTCAGCACAGTCTATTGGTTTTTAAAATAAACCTAATGCTAAAGAAAATAAAAGGTTAGAGAGAGTCAGCAAACAAATCCCCATAGTGCTTTTGTTCCCTAACCCTAACCTTTCACTAACTTCATCTCCATTTATTGATAGAATAGCACATGAGTCAATGCATTTAAGAAACATTGCCTTTTTTTCCCATACACACTTAAGAGGACCTGCACTGTAATGCCCTAAAGGTTTTTTGGACCAGGAGGAGACAGACACAAACCACAAAAGTCAATCTGCAGAGAACTCAAACTAAATGTACTATTTTCATCATTGGGGTTAATCAGCAGCACTGTTCCTTAAGTACTCTTAGCAATATGCAAGCCTTGACGTTGTTTTTTTCAGTCCCTCACAGCACCGAAGGGTGTTTGCAATATTCCCCCTGAGCTTTGTTTTTTCTTCTTTCCATCAAAGCAGACCTAATATAGAGAATCAGAATAGCTGGGGTTTTCTGGAACCCACTGAGCGCTCACTTCTGGTTTCTTCACTATAAGTGAACATCACAAAAACAAACACAAGCTGGCCACACTTCAAAAGACATACAAAGAAACAGTAGGCCTGTGTAAATGGAACATAATTATGCTGAAGTTGTCTGAGTATCTTGAGAGTAGGCCAAGACTGAAGACATTATATAAGCTTTGCTATAAGTATCACTTCATTAGAGGCACATAGAAGATTGTAGAGGCATAAATTACATGGCAGCATGGACTTGTTTTCATCTGAAGCTTATCTGTTGTTTTGTGGCTAAGCATACAGTACATTCCTGGGTAAATAATGTATGTTATTCTATAAAATTGCCCCAAAGGCATCCACACAATACAGTATATCCTCCAAGATTGTTTGCTGGATGTACAAGACATTCTCAGGTCCAAGTGGAGACAGATGAAGAGAGTGCTTAAGTGAGTGAGTGAGTTATTTTATGAATGATGACATCTTGAGCCTTGTTCCTGGAAACCTTTGATGTTAGCTCAAAAAGCACATTGAATGAGGATTAGACTCCTCCCTGTGACATTTGCTTTCAGCTCATATATAAAATGTAGATTTGTGTTAGTGTTATAGAGGACCAAAGACAGATAAAAGGGAGATTGATTTCTAGTTATTTTAAAGGAATTCTGAAAATCAAAGGCTAACTCCCAGATGTGAGCTATGGCTTTACATTTAAGTTATGACTAGCACAATAATGAGTCAGTGCTATTATAGAGAGCAGTATAGTGGAGATAGACTACTTACCAGCTGAAACTTCTGGGGCTGAAAAAAACATAAAAATACACACACACACACACACACACACACAAACACAAAAAACAGTCTTAAATGGACACACAAGGCTTGCTCTGATATCAAGCAGTAACAAAAACAATTAACAAATATTTCACAATTAGTTTGAGGGAGATTATATTACATATCACATAATTCTTTTTCTTTTGCAGCTGTCATCACACACTTTACATTTAGTACTCACATAGTCCTCTGTGTCCGACACACATCACCGATGGTGCCGACACTGTATCCTGACTTAAATTGCAATAGGCCTTTTTTAATCTGTCAACGGAGCCCAAATTGCTTCAGACCTGCCAACCACTAAATTAACAGAATTGACCGTCACTGTTGAGTAAAAGTTCACAGTGATGTTAAGGCCAATGTAAAAGTCACAGATAATACAGACTTTTTCATTTGCAAGATTTAAAGAGAAAGTGCATTAAGTGGTGATATGCTAGGCTAAGGTTGCAGGCACTGGTGTTGACAAAAACATGGTTTAAATTGCACATTGCAGACTATAATGCACATCATATAAACATATTTAGCCACATTCTTGACGGAGGGTATGGTCAAATAAAAGCTGTGCAGTGGCTTGGCGTGTAATGAATATTGAAAATTAGCTGCAAGAAGGCTTGGATTTATCTACATGCACAGAAATTAGATTATTGAGTTCTGGTCCACAAACCATCGTAAATCTGTCATGGAAATAGCCAAATAACATTTCAAACCGATCTAATATGAACCTCGACACAAAGGTGCAATAATTTTCACCTCTATTGACAACAACATATTGCGTTTAAAGTCAAAGTTTTTATACAGGTATGAGAAGGAACAAATGAGAAATCCACAAACACTGAAGTGGTTGTAACAATAGCGAACTGCAGACGAGTGTGGAAACGTTCACCCCACGCCCAGACTTTTATGTACAGTACATATCCGCAGTACTCTTAAGGCTAAAGCTAATCGTTTCCCATTAAATATTAACTTGGTCGCATTTTAGCTTCACGTGTAAGTACATCTCCGGCCCTATCAATCCGAACAAATATCATTAGTATGAGCACAGTCCTCTGTGACCTTTTCAGATCACATTATGATAGCGAGCACAGTTAAAGGTCACGTAGTGTCCTCTCAACAAAAGATGAGGCATGGCACAGTGTGAGCAGCTTCGACTCACTACAAAAACACAATGGTATATGCCCCAAAAAATTATAATCATACATCACATACTATCCGGTTATTATTTCAGCTAGCATTTTTTACCATAAACTTACAATGGCCATGAAATCTAAAGGTCAAAGCACTGCTGTTTCATATGACGTTACCCATTTCTAGGAATTGATTTCTCCAGATTACTTTTTATCTGACTGTTAACTCTCTGCTATATTACTTTGTATAACTAATCAGACAGTACTAAAGTATTAGTATACGGTAGGTGTAACAGTCGCATCAGCGTTTGACTCCCAGGCTGGACGGGAGTTTGCATGTTCTCCCTGAGCTTGGGTGGGTTTTCTCCGGGTACTCCAGTTCTCTCAAACAACATGAAAACATGCTATAGTCTCCGGTTAGTGACATGACCGGGGCACTTGGGCACTCCAAGCAGGTGGTTGCTAAAGAAGGGATAAAAAAATAAAATACTGTGATTGTGACTACTTGCTAATGTCGACAGCTAAAGGTAGAAAAGTAAGTAAGTAAGTAAGTAAGTATCTGGAGCTGAGAACATTTCCTAGTGGCCTTCAGCTGTACTACACTGTTATGCATTTCCCTTTCATTTAAATTTAAGCTGTCAAGCTGATAAAACACGCAATGACACTTCACTTCACCCTTGCCTGTTTTCTGTTTTTTTTTCTTTTCCTTTAGCACAACACTGAAGTTTCAAGCATCATCTGTATAATTTGTGTAAACAATCATCTCAGAGCAGAGCACTTCAGTCCTTGTTTCACACTGAGAGCTGCTTTATTCTGGTCAGGTGAAGCTGGAGTGAAAACAGCCCCTGCTTTGACCTTATTAATTAATTTCACTGGGACTTTCTGTTGATTACTAAACAGTGGCTGAATAAGTTGCTGGTGCATGATGAGTAAATACAATTCACAATGTGGAAAGAAGAGCCGCAGGTGCATGAAATTAATTTACTGGTCTGTCTGAAACAAGAATCTGAGAGAGGCTGGATGATGAAGAATGATATTTCTACATTAGAGAAATAATAGTGAAGGAATCATATAAAAAAGGCAGCAGCTGTTAATTATGAGAAGTTAAGTTAGACACCATCCAATCATTAATGCATTATCTATGATTTTTACTTGGATTTTGATATTTTCTTGATCATGCTGTCACCTAAATGTGCGCATAAAACGTTTAATGACAATAATTAGCAGGTGACAAGTCCAAGCTTGATAGTTCACTAAATGTAAAGTCAACAGTGCTAATGTTATCTTGAGGAGCTCCCTGATGAAAACAGCCAAGAAAGTGTTCAAATAATGTGTGTATAAGACACTTTTTTTTAACTAAGGCAAAAACATATAGAGACTTTAGCATCTGACTCAGGATTTTCTTTCATATTGTCTATTAACAGCTGTATTTCTCACAGCATCTAAATAAATCAAAAATAAATCATATCTACCCTCTAATTGGAACGAGAAATTAGATTCATAGCCGCATAGTCAGATATTATATTTAAATATGCACTTAATGACCTTTGTTAGTCAGCCAAGAAAAGCAATTACCCAGTTAACATTAAACTAAAATACAGCCACAGATCTCTGTGATTATGATACAATCACAGCACGGGCACCTGGCTTTTAGAGACACAAAAGTCATTTTTACATCTGCATTCCCCTGATGTAAGTCATTAAACTCCGGCTCTACGGTAACATTTAAACATAACACACAATGGGACTATTATGTTGCAGTGAATGACACACTTGTCAGATAAAGCATTCAAAACATGCCTATCAGTGCTCGTCCACACAATGTTACAGATGTTTATGATGTCAAAAATGGTCATTTTATTGTTGCTGGCAACTCAGCATTGCCAGTCTGAGAGTAATTTGGAGTTCAATTGTAATTATATTGGCAAATGTCAAGCTCATAAAGAGAATATTTTCCTAATGACAACAATGACAACAGTGGCTTCTTTGTTATGGCTTGTCCTGTACTTTAAAATGTGATAATGTGATATTTGCACATCGACTGTTCTCACATTCTGTAGGTGTCATCATGACATTTAGGGTTTACAGTAACAAGCACCGACAACACAATAGCACTTGAAGCTTTTTTGAGCTACACAATGCAACCTCCTTTTTAATTTTTAAATTAGCACACATCAATCTTCTGCACCTTAATTAAATTGTGTTGTTGCTATTGCTCGGGATAAAAGCAGAGGACGGGACAGAGCAACATGCTTTTTAATGAAAATCAAGACTGAACATTAATAATGTCTCTGGTACAGATGCTAAAAACATGGCAGAGGAGCTCTTCACAGTGATTGTTTTTTCAAAGGTGTTGCACTGCAGGTGATGTTTGACATCTATGAAAGAAGATTACAAGCAATAACCGCTGCTTTTTGTGCTGTTCTCTGATCTGTTTCTCTCATATTCATTTGTCTCTCTTGATGTTTTCTATTTTATGATTGATAGAAATTATACAGTTATAGTAGACTGAGGATATTTTCACTGCATCTTCCTGGAAAAGGTAATAATAGGAAAGGTGCTTTTGTCACATGGATTTAAATCAAAGTAATGAACCATTAGTGTCCCTCACAGACCTCCGCTCCAGGAGTCGAACACAATATCAAAGGTGGACAGTTCCACTACAGAAAATCCTGCAAATACATATGACATTACAGCTTAATGAGCCTCATGTGTCTGAATATAATCTCTCAGTGAAGCCCATGCTGGGCAGGGTACATTAGTTGCACTATATAATGCATTGGCAGTGCACTGTAGGCTCAGGCAATGTGAGAGCGCAGCACACACACTGTGTAATATCATCTCAATGTCATCCCAAAGATTATGCTGAAAAGGCTTTGGAGTTCCTGATGAAACTGAAAATGTGGACTTATAACAGCATGTACAAATAATGATGAATCAACAGTGCGTAAAGTAAGTCCTATTAGAAAGTGCTGGGGTTAAATTCAGGATATCAGGTAAGATTGCACAGTTTTGCAGTATTAAGATAATAATAATTAACTTTCCCTTGGTAAAATCAGTCCCTTTTGGCTTCAGTGCTTACCTTGTTCTTCAAAAAACTATTACATCATATTTAAACTTATTAATTTCATATTACCCATAATTTCTAAAGCCACAAATTATGTAACTTCTACAGTTGTTTTCTGCTATTGTAACTTTAATCTTCATGGTTGGATTTGAGCAGATTATTAAAGATTATTTTCAAGAATCTGTTAATTGATATACAAAAATAAATCCATACAATAACCATAACAATAACTTTTCATTTATACTATGATGCCATCTTGCTTTTTTTTGAGTAAACATTCTGCTCTTGTGTGATTGCCAGAAAATAGATTTCTGAAATCTATAATACAAATTGTTTGCCAGAGATATTCTGGAAATAATGACTGAATAATTCACTGTAACTGCCAGTTCAGAGTTAAACTAAACTGCTTGCTGAATAAAGGAATATTTACAAAAGAGCCTGTGTAAACTAAAGCAGTCATAATATTCAAACTCCATCTACTGGTATGTTCAAGTACACCGAGTCTTTGTAAATGAGGGCAAACTTGAATTAAGTTATGAATTATATCTTTGCTCATGTCCTAGATGTGACCTGATTTGTTAATGACCATTTGGAGAGTGTCACATGGCTAAAGATATTTTTAAAACTAGATCCAAATACATTGTTTGAAATCAGTGTCACCCAAGCAATTGATTTCACTTTGTATGCCTATGTAGTAGTGACTTATTTAAGATAATTTAATTCAGAAGATCAGACTAAAAATATTTTGCACCAGTGCTCCTAGAGTGTGCAAGTGTGTATACCTGTCATAACCTGTTCATAGCAGGTCTTTTGGTTATTGATTTTCTCAACATATCTTGCCGGCTTCCTGTTTCATCACTTGTCTGCCTCGCTGCCAGTGACTGAACTGACATTGCTGCTGACTTTTCCTCTCATGTTCTTTTCAAACCTTTCCAAGCTGCTCTACTAGTTTATTTGTCGGTTTCTTTGTTAGTTTCACATTAAGGATTGGTAGATAGGCAACGTATATGGACATTGAAATATGAGGCAATCCATGACAAAATTTATGCAATACACAATGTTATCTTTTTTCAAATACTAAGCTTTCTAACACTTTTATCTGAGCAGACATTTGCTTCTCAGTACTTATGTAACTGATTCATAGCCTTGCTCTATCATCTGCTTCTCCAATTAAATGATTCACTTAGATTTCTGTCTTAAAACTCCTTAAACGTGTATGTCTAATTAGGAGTCAATTATCTGAATTACCAACGGAGAAAATGTGACAGTTCAATGGAAGTTTTAAACACAGCACTGTGAGCTTGGCATTTCTGTCACAATCGTGCCAGCTATGTAATTAAAGGGCTTTTGTTGTATGGATCGTTGCTCTCATCCGATTAAGAACTGATAGAAAATAATCTATAAATCAAAGACAACCAACCTAAATAATTAGCTGTCATCATTGTTATGTCCTCTTACAACCGTTGTAGGTGCTGTCTCTTACATAATCAACTTCATCATCACATCGTGTCTCTGTGGCTTGTAATTAATCACAATAAGATGCTTTACCAATACCAAGACCTTTATTTTTGTATTTTTTTTTATCCAATTACTATCCCAGTGGTGAAATTCATTGTTGGAAGCCTCCACCGTGGGCACTCAGATACACCGGACGTGTCACTAACTGGAGACTATAGCATGTTTTGATGTTGGTGGGTGAACCCGGAGTAACTAGCAAAAATCTTTATAGACTAAACCATGTCAAGACCAACTCACTTACTCCTTTTTTGTACAGTTAGTGGCAGAGCGCCTAAATTTGCTAAAGTCTGCTCCAAATACAATTGATTTCCCAAATATTCACCCAAACTGTGAATAATGTGCTTGATTAGCTGATCCTCCTATTCTGCAAGAAACGCATGCCTTCACAGGGGTTACCTGTTCCAAACAGTGGCCTGAGCCGTACCACTGTGGCTTTTGATATTTCTGAATGTCTCTTTAACAATATACGTATGCAATTGTCTCAGCACTGTTGGAGGTAAATTCAAACGCACAGCCGTTTTAAGTCAATTTTCCGGAAGGGCAAACACTGGACAGGGTCATTTCAATTACTGAGTCTGCTGACAAAATAAAAAAAAACTCGATTCTAATTTGGCTTTATATCAATTAATAAACCTTGACAGCCATATCACATCAAGGTACAAACTATAAGTATGAAGGACATGCTGTTACCTAATGATTTAATTACAGAATTCTACATTGACATTAGTTGAATACAAAATAACCTGACTGGCTCTCCTGTGTTGGCCGCACCCAGGACACAAAGCCCCAGGGGTAATCCTGAACTGCAAAGAACCTGTGGCAAATCTGCGTCCGCATTGACTAAAGATGGAGCCCTGAAAAGGTTCACCTTCAGAGTGGAGCTATTGTGTTTCTCCCGATTTGGGCCTGATGCTAATCACTGTGGATTGTATTTTATGCCTTAAGGCAGGAAAATGTGCTGATGAAAGACTCTGAATAAATGAACCTTATCACCGAATGGCATCTCGGCCTGCCCTGTGACTTACTGAAAAAGCCTTTGCTAAATGTCAGGGGCAGTCACAATGCACATGTGAGATAATTAGAGACAAATCAACAATCCACACATGGACTCTTCAGTCATCACTGTGATGAAAAATCAGGTTTGAAATACAGTCCTCGTTTGTCAGAGCAGAGATTTATAAGTTGGTGGTTGGATGTGATGATTACAGGTTGAGCAGCTCATTAAACAACATGCTCAAAAGTAATAAATAACTAAAATAACACAAAAATAATAACACAAGAACCAGCATATGCATCAACTAAAATAGAGGGCACTTTCTGTACATTCCACTAAATTCCCTAAATGTTCTAAAGTACTTTTATAATGTATGTGCAGTGCTCACTATCAGAAGTTTTTCTTTTTTCCTCCTAGCGATGCAAAACTTATTAATTCATATGCAATGTTTTAGTGTGCAATAGCATTCAGTTGTTCATGTTGTTGTTGGTGTTGTATATTGAGTGCCCTCTTGAGTCAACATTTTCTCGTGAAATGTGATGCAAATGTTTTCTTATATATTAGCTTGATAGTCCAGTGGTATTTTGGCAGCCTTTGCACTTTTGCAAATGGTGTCTTTGTTATGAGCAGGAGAGACGCAGTGCAATGTATCTACGGGAGAGTCCTGGATCTGGTTCATGAAATATGAGAATGAGCTCAAGCATCTTCCAAACATCTGACCTTATCTTAAAAGCAAACTATCTGAATAGTATACACTGTCCAATTTCTAATAATTGACTCTGAGTAACTAATTTATTTTGTTAAAGCCAATGATGTAACATTACTTAACACACAAAAAGCATTTGCATCACTTAAAAGAAACATTGAAATTAAGGCAGAGCAGTCACTAATTCCACACTTAAGTGCTTTCTGGTGACATTAATTAGGAATCTGTAATTACCACAAGTGTTTAATTTCACACTAACTTTATTTCCATCCTTGTTAATAAGTAGCATCATGCATGAAGAGGGCCATACATTTTCCCGTGAGAAAACAAGCAACCTATAATACTGAAATATAAAATAATGTGCATATAAAATGTTAAAGTAAAGCAGTGTTTGGTACTGAGTTTTTTTTAATACTAAAACTAACAAAAAATCAAGCTGTGCTGTCCTTCCCTGCAGTAGAAATAAATCCTATGTGTATGTAGTATGTGTGCGTTTTTGAGGGTGGAAACGCCCCATAGAGTAAGGCTAAGTGGGCAATCACTCATTGTGAGTAACGGCAAAGGTGAAATGTAAGTAAACTGTGTGAATGTGCATGACCAGCCTAGTGCCAGATGCTGAGCGCTGGTGCCAACATGGCATGTGAATGAGTCATTAAATCAGACGAGTGGAATCTATTGGCCTTTCTCTGATGGCCTTAGCACTCATTCAAACTAGCAGCACTTCAACCCAGGACTTTTTTTGCTCAGGGAAAGCAGCCAGCTGTTCCCAATTCATTATTGGTCCGTAAAAAAACATAGGGGAGGAAAAAAACTGAACAAATTTTTAAAATGGCACTGCAAATAGGACCATGGGGAGGCCTCTGTGGTATTAGAAAAAGGAAAACAGTTTCCAGTAAGCAGCAGATTATGAAAACATTAAGCAACAATTACCTTAATGAGAGTTATTGAAGCGGCAAGGTAGCAGACAAGCTGTGTGCATCTGGCTGCTGCATCTGGCTGCAGTGGCACAGCATCCAAAGGGGCAGGCTCTAAGATAGTTATTTGTTATAAGCATTTCTTCCCGGTGGAAGGAGAAATGGCATGTCAGTAATTGTCATGTACCGAAAACGATCGCATAGGCTGCATAAGGATGAATTCACTGCTGTGGATACTAACTGCACTGTCAGAAACGTAGAAGCTGTCAGTTAGAGTAAATTGAAGGAAGGGCTTTCAGAAGGAAATTCATATCCTCCCTGTGTGTTACGAGATGAGCTCAAGATAGATTATATCAATTTGTAATAGCACTCAATTCTTCATCTCTTATTTTGGTTTGGCAAAATGAAGTTGCAGCCATAGGGCAAACATTGCTCTGTGTCAGGCCATCACGCAAGCTACAGGTATAAGATTTAAGTTGCATTATGAAGCAGTACATTTAGGAATATCTAATTTATTCATCTTACAGTGTCCGCACATTTCTACATATGGTTCATGGACTGTTAAATGGCAGCTTTATGGTGTGTTTATATGTTTTTTGCCACGCTGGAAACATTTTTAGGAAATATTGGCAACATGGCACCAAATCAGCAGGTGCACATTCAGGCCCATCTTTTATTTTCTTCCTTTTCAAAAAGCTTAGCTAAAGATCTTCAGTTGATTGAAGCTGTACTCCTTCTGTACCTCTGTACCACACAATGCATTTTATCCACTTTCATTATCACTTTTTGAACTGGTCCCTCCCTATTTTATGCAAATCTAATAATTATGACAAAAGAAAAAAAAATCATTATGGGCATTGTGGAGGATGGCCAAATGACAAACCAAGCGCCATTTTCTTAGTAAATTGTGCTACATGTTGCATGCCATGATGACAGTGACGTTTATGAAACATTTATTACTACTTTCTAAATTATCCCAGACAACTAGGTGTACAATAATAAATGCGGCCCATTTAATCAGGGAGTGGGATTAAGGGTCTGCATGCTAGGCACAGATATAGTGTACAGTAACGTGGCACTCTACTGGGGACTTAAGATGGATGGGCTGGGCCTGAGTCGGGATGGAACGCCTCCATAAGGCCGTTTGGCCTGGTGGAGACCATCAATCAGGGCGGCACCACAGGTCTAGGCTGAGGCAGTGTAATGATGCGAGCAGCATGTGGCCGAGCCATCCCTGGCTGCTCAGGTGTAAGGGTCTGCCCTGTCCAGCAGTCCTCTCAGCTCCTTCACCACTATCATCCATCATTTAGCTGCCCAATTCATATAACACATTTTAACTGATATGATAACTTCCCATCAAAAGTAAGGCAAAGTGTAACTGTGACTTCAGAATTTACGGGTCAATTATTATTGAGGCCAGACACAGCATGTCTGGTTTGGTATTTTACATTTTGTGGGTGTTGTCATGCTATGTCAAAAGCCAAAACAACCCACAATAAAGCCTCTGCTCTTTGGCCTGCTCCAATAAAAATAATGTGCTGTGATTCTTGACTTGGCTTGTATTTGGATTTCCAATCTTTCAAATGGAAGGAGCAGTGCAGAGGTGAAAACCACAAGAATCACTTTGTCTAATAGCAGCTGTACATGAAGCTGTCATTAGGCCTCTTTTATGAGGCCCATACTCAGATCAGTTGGCAGCGTGGACACTTCAATCTTTCACTAAAGTGCATTAAAGGACATATTTTATTACACATTATGTGCTTTATATCCCTCACATAAACATATTAGGCTCCTAGATGAAGGTGGCCTTATGAGTCCCATAAAGCCGCCCTCATGAATATGATTGTAAAAACTGCAACTCAGTATGGACTTGTGTGAGGGGAAGGTCATTTGGTAGAAAGCATGCATTGCAAAAATGTCTGTGTATAAAGATGCCTTTGGTGGAGTTTCCAGACTATCACAGCCTAATGGACTATTTTTTCCATCTTGAATAACAAAAGTAAACCATTTCATGAGCGCAGGATCTGTTTGGTCTGTTAGTAAAGTATAGTACTGAATTTCTTAAACTGAACCACTGCAGTTGTTTTGGGAGCCTGTCATACCTATCATACACTGAGCATTTATGAAGGGGTCAGCAAACTAAGGGTGTGTTCACACTTGCCGTCCGCTTCATTTGAATCCCACCAAAACAGAAAAGGATCCATTTAGTTCAGTCCCACACATGAGCTGTTAGCTCAAATGCTGATATGGTATGTTACCATTGCATGTGCTTCCCATTTTCCCTCTTCTCATTTTATTTAAGCGGACAAAATTCCTGCCGTTCATCTTTTCTGCTTATCTCAGATTTATATCTCCTTGTCTAAAGTTCACTCTTAAATCAAACCGTACCAGAGTTTAGTTGGAAGTGCTTCGAGACCTCTGTTTTGAAAGGGTCTCGGGCGCACTGAGGTTTGTATGGAGCACTTACACGTCTCAATCAAAGTTTATGTATATAGCAGTTTTCATATAAACTCAAGATAAGTCACAACCTAAAACGATCAAAACACATCAGAATTTAAGATCAACAGTTTAAAAACAATGGTGGCTTTGTTTCTATTTCACGTAAAATAGAGAATAAGATAGTAAAAGAAATTTATACAATAAAATAAATAAATAAAAATATAGGCTTGTGAATTTAACAAAGTTATAATCCATATTGTTTATAAAACAGTTTAAAACTCACAGAGCAGCCCCACTAGAGTTCGTTTGAACTGCACCAAACACAGCAAGTGTGAACACACCCTAAGTGAGCATTAACAGTGGCATATAAATTCTGCTCTTGTTTCTGGAATGACCATTTAATTAAAAGCCACAATCTGGTATTTATATAGCTACAAACGCAATGATGAAGGATGTAGAATAAACTAAGCATTTTCCATTTTCTTATGCAATCAATGTCAAATGATAATAAAAAGGCAGTGCTTTTGAAAGGGTGATAATTGCTTTTTGTTCTTCACTGATGATTACCAAGTTATGGAAGCATAGCAATTTCTGATTAAACCTTAAATTGGATTTTAAAACTAGGATTTGAAGAGAGAAGCAGCTTTATGCAATGCATTTTATATGAAATTTAAATTCTGTTCTTTCCCATGAATTAAAGGAAACCATTAAGCACTATGCAATTTAAAAGGTTTATTAATTTGATATTGATTGTTTCATTTACATGAAGAGGGATTTCATGCTCCTCTATAATAGAATGACTAATATCCCCTCAAATCCTTGTAAGCCTGTAAACCCGTAGAAGGAATGTTTCCTGATTGAGCTGCAGCACCTCCACTGCCTATTTTCCCAATGTCACATCTTGTTAATCTCACCGTTATTTGGACATCTAATCAGTGAGACCTTAGTGAGTGAACTTCATAATTAAAGAATGTTTTATTATTATGTCTTTAATTACATAACTGTGCAACTTTGTTTTAATTAAAATACCCTCTCCCAATGGGGCCACAGTTTGAATAACTTTCTTGTGCAAGACAGCTCAAGAGGTATATAGCTATACATGAGCTTTATTATTCAGACAGCCACCAATAGCTGTCTTAGGAAGCACTCCATGACCTTGAAAATGAATGAAAGACATTAATACTCTTGTTGCTGTACCTAACACAGCAGGGAAATTGCAAAATTGTATGCTCCATTACTACTTGTAGTTGCTTCCAATCTTTTTACAGCATTCATTTCCTCCTATATCCAGACATAAAGAGAAGTCATGACCACTGTAATCTGGGGGTTAATAGCCATCTTTATAAAAGCAGCTGAGGGTGAACGTCCTTTTTCCAAAAGAGAGGGGCAAAGCCCAATGATTATTAAGATATGTTGCCGAGACATAATGGAGTTCCAGCACATTACAGATACCTCTCTATGTCATTAGGTTTCGTCAAGCATAGAAACACTCATTTTACTAATATGGACAAACCATTCTTCACTGGCAAAGTAATGATTAGGACACTGTCCAATCAAGCCATAGCTAAGTCAGGGTTCAGCCGGCCTGTTTCTTCACCACCATAGATGGCAGTGTTGCACTGCTGTCAGGCTGACTGACAGCCTATGGGCTGCCAGTCAGGGCTCACTGTGGTGTCAGTCTACAGAATGGCATTCAAAAAGCCTCACCTTGGTGAATTAGGTTGTCCTCGACGTGTTCATCTGTCAAAAGAAAATGTAATGTTTTAATATGATGTGCTAATTGCAGCAGTCAGATATTATGCAACATGGTTAGCCAAATATGAGGGAGAAAAATGTTAATGATGTCTTCATTTCAAAGCTTCAGGAGCTTGTTATACATAAAGTGCTACAAATATAAGGTGTCATTCATATTGACAACATGATTTTCATCAAAGCCAAATGCAACCAGAGTCAAGTTTATTACAGTATGCTACATATGGTATGTAAAGATAATAGGATAATGTTTTAGATTTACCTATGGGTGTTGTAATTTTTGTTCTAGCAGCCTTAATAGATATATGCTCAGTGTCTTTCAGTGGGTGTAGACATCTCTGTGCAGTGGAGATGAGAATTAGAGCCCAGAAAGCATTTGAGGAACCATTTGTTGAGTGAAACAGCCTACACATGGCAGGCCACACACACACAGGCCATTGCTGTGGCTATGGAGCTGTCTGGTGCCTCTCCAATTTAACAAAGTGATGTTTTAATGAACTTGGCTCCAAGGGACAGAAACGCCACTCTCATCTGCAAAAAAAATAAAAAATTTAAATCCAGAACACCTGCTACTGAATAAATGCATAGTAACAGCAGAGGTAAAGCTGTGACAAGGTCATAAATAAATAAGTTGGATGATCACATTGAACACATACTGTATATTTATATGTTATCATTAACACTCTTTGATATCATTATAAATTCAACTACACAGCATCCTTGTGTGAAGCAGCTGAGTATCTGTTCACTGATGTGCACCATCACACACAAGTGTTATGTGCTTTGAGATCAAGGATGACCATATTCAGACTGAGACTGGCCTCATTAGGGCCAGAAACTTTGGGTTTAGAGACTTTATCCATGCCACAAAGAGTCCGTGAATCATGCTGTGAATCACATTTGCTGGGGCAAAGAGCCACACTGTAAACATCAAGGTTACTTGGGAAGGATGTTCTCTGATTAAGACATCTCCCTAAGGCTCCCTTATAAAATACAAGATGAAATCCTTTAATGCTAACAGACAAAGCTCTCTTGAGCCAAAAGAATCTATTTGTCAGTGCACTTTTAATTGACTGTTTTTACATGGTTTTAAGATGTCAATTTATTAGAACATTTCATTAAACAAGTGGCGAACCGTGCCCATCTGACACAGGCCTTCACACACTCGCACACAGACTGTGAGAGGTCTCAGAGGGAGACGCTTTATCTCAAACTAGTTTGAAATGCATCGCTGAAAACGCACACACATACTGCTCTGAACAACAGTACACAACAGCTGAACAGCAACAACAACAACACTAACAATCATCACTGACAAAAACTGTTTTATACTGTTTTATACACAAAAATAAACATCCAACAGCCATCATCACCAACAACCTCATTTCATTATTACAAATATGTTAAGCATTTACTGCTCATTACAAGAGGACTCTGACAATACTTCAGCCAAACACATCTCAAAAGCATATCACTGTTATAAGAGGTGTTACAGAGATGTTCTGAGCTGAGGGGCGATATAATGAAGGCTACTATTAATCTGAAGATTAAGGTAATAGGTAATGGTAAAGTTCTCTTGATAAAGCCTTTATTGTGAAATTATGCTGGCAACAGTTTTGTGCAGGGGTGATGCTTATGTTTTAACACATGCCCCTTTACAGTCCATAAGATGAAATGCAATGATTTCTGCAATGACTAGTTGACCCACTTTGACTTGCATTTTATTCAATTTTAGTTTCTTTTTATTCAAGTCTCAAAGAAACTCCTACTTACAACCCTCTTCAAAAGTTCACCCAAAACAAATGGTTTTGAGCCAGCTGTGTCTAATTCTACTGTTAAAGCAGCTGCAAAAATGTTATAATAATGGCACCAACTAGTGGTTAGAGACACAACATACATCCATGCTTAGGACGTATCTGACACGTGACTGTGAATCAAACTCTGATTGTTAGTTCCCACAGAAACACAGTCGTACTGGATTCATTTCGGCCACTGAAGGCCTAACCAATGAGAGCAGCTCGAACCACAAAACCACCAAATATGATTGGACAACTGTACTTTACTGTTCAGGACATTAACCATTTCATATCTGAAACAATTTTAACAGCAGCCTAAAGTAATGTCATAAAAAAATACAAGAGAATAATATAATTAAAAAATGAAAAGTATATGAAATATTAAATATGTACAGTATGCAGTATAATGTTTTATAACAATTAAAAATGTAAGGCAGTGAAGTTAGGACAAGTATACAGCAATGAGACTGATGACTGTACAATTGATCTCCAATGTTATTAAAAATAAATGACATGACTAAGAGTGCAATATCTACAGATGCACAAGATATTTTTTATTCTCTTATATTAACTGTAAATATCCAAATATATGACCGTGCCTTGTTTTTTTAAAGTATGACCAACAGCTGATGATTATTATTAAGTCTATAAATGTTGATGTTGGCTGATTTGATATATTTACTACCTTTTAGCTCGTTCAATCATGCCATGGCACTGTAAAGGCGACTACTCAACTTAAGGTGTTTAATTGTTATGTTCACTCTTCTGCTTTGTAGAAAATAACCTTGTTTACAAGATTATACATTCTCTGAGATACAAACATGCAATTATTTTTCAATAGCATCATCTTGTTGTTGTTGTTATCATGTCTTAAAAATACACTGTTATTTGTCACTGTTACTTAAGGTCACCAAAACCACTCAAGTAGCACCATAACTAGTTTCCACATTTTGAGTTGTATGAATCTGGGATATATCCAATATGCACAGAGCTATAAACACAATCAATAATCTTAGGAGTGTTCTAGAGTGCACCACCTGGGCGGGGAAGTACAATTATTTTTAAACTCTGTTGTAGACAGGGATGGTCGGCTCCTGCTCTAACTCTGTCACATCAGTGTCTGGGTCAAGTCTTTTAATTTCCTCCTCAAGTGTTTCCGAGGGGGCTGTAGACTGTCTGTGTGTGATACATCCACAGTGCTCTCCTAACCTGTCGGATCCTATACACACCTTTGTTCTGTCAGCTCCTTCTTTCCTCACTTCAGATTAAATTCCAGACCAGTTGGTATGAAGATAATTAAAAACAGCGACAATACAGCTTGTCTTACGCTAAACGCCAGCGAGGGGTCTATAAAGTAAAGACTCCCATTGCCAGCTGCTAACATGCCATATGTTTGAACTGGGTAAACAGATTAGGGTACACACACCAGTAGCACACGGCCAGCTGTAATGGACTACAAAAAGGTTAGTGTATACGCATAAATTTATTTGTTTTCTTTACAAAAGTTTTTCTCGTATTATTTTTTTTTCATTTTTTGCTTTAGTTTTACTGTCACTAATATACCAGCAATTGTGAATAATCTCAAGAACATTAGCATCAGCACAGACAGAATGGGAATACGGGATACTGGGACTTTAGGTTAGCACTGACTTCATTTTAGAGTCACATTTTCATTCTTTTACCAGTGCACTTTAAAACTATGCATTCATCTCAAGTTATTGCTACAATATTTAAACACGTGAATATTCAAAAGTGTTTAGAATTCAATTATCATAAGTCATATTGTAATTGCAATATCCAGCTACAAGACTGTATGTGTTCTTAATATTGTGCAGCTCTAACGTAAACATTCATTTACAAGACAAAATCAGCAAAAGGCCTCAAATGTCTTTCTCTCAACTTGACATTAATCAATAAAATGCCATTGAGGATATCAATCATCTGACCAGAGCCCTTGCCATCATTCATTTGCACTCATTCCACTTAATAAATAATCAGCCCTGCGGAGTGTTTGGCAACCACTCAGCATTTACATAAATCTAATTTCAGGTGAAATAGTGGAAACCTCCCCTAGCCTAAGACAGCTTTCTGTGCTTATGTTGTGATTACATCAACCCTCGCTAGTTGATTGATTTTTAGCCAAGCGACTATTCAGCTTTACTGTATGTATGTGTTTTCACGGTGTATAGCTGATTGCCTTTCACCAAGAAACTATAGCAACAATATCTAGATGTACTCAAGCAAAGCAATAGATTATTATTTAGAGAAAAACATGTCTTACCAAGAACATCTGTATTATACAATATTTCTGAAAGTGCCTTGGAGAATCAGTGTTGCCGCTGAGAAAGTACAGGCTCGAAAGACCTTGTGTTGTTCTTGTGATTTTATAAATATAGCAGAAAATGAATTAAAATTGTATTGTTTTTAATCGAGTTTGCTATTCTGTATATGTATGGTATGTCCTAGAGTCTGTACATCAATATAATTTGTAATTTTTGCTGTAAATTTCTGTCTGTTCTATTTAGTAATGGTTTTGCAAACATAACTTTATAACAAAAAGTAGAAACATAACAAATGGAGAGTGGTCAAGTGCAAGAACGACCTGATGAGAAGCGGTTCAAAATTAGACTACTCATGAAAGAAAGTGCAGGCCTGTGGTAGGTGGTAAAATGGACACCCACTGCCTCTTCACTGTGTGCAGAAGGCGATGGACATTGTTACACTTTGTACTTTGTATCTGTGGGGGGTAACACTATAGATCTCAGAGAGCTATTTAAAAGGCAAGGCTGCAGAAAAGCTTAAAGTCAGATACAAGGTCTTTTTGTTTGGACACAGATGGAAAATACAAGACAAGGAGCCCAGCAATTTGCTCTCAAGTGGTTGCACAAGAACGTATTTTGTTGCGACAGTAGCTCACCATTAACTGTTATTTGGTACAAAAGATTTGTTAAAAAGCTTTTGTGTAACATTAACCATGTCCAGATGCTTTTTAATGAGCTCCCTGTCTGATGATCAACAACTAGGGAATTGCAGACTGTTTTCAAATCAACAAATGAACTTAAAACACATCTGTTCTTTCTTGGATCTTTTTCGTTTCTATAATGGTCACTGAGCATGGTGGGCTAAAAGAAACATAATGGCTTTCTCAAATAACTGATATAGTAATCATAGAAGGGTTTAAAACTGAATTGCTACAATCAGATCTGGTGTGTGACGGGGCTTGCATCAAATAAAACATAATGTATATCTTCAATTTGTGCTTAAACATTACAGAGACTCCATACTCATCTTAGATTACTTATATTACATGTCTGATTGACCATGACGGATCCTCGAGCTTTGCGATTATTCTGGTATGAGATGAAGCTGACATTTTGTCACGCAGTCCAATAAAGCACCACTGGGTTTGAAACCTCACATTCATGTTTGCATTAGTCCTTTTGATAGATGAGAAAGAAAATCACTAATCTGAAAGTCACTTCAAAGTTCTAATGCAGATTGAATGCAGGCCTGCATTTTCAAATTGGTAGGCTTTATTTTTAGCTCTTGTTCGGAGGCTAGTGAGTGGCTGCAAGGCACAAACTGGTTGCAGGCTTGACTGAGACTCAAATTGTCATTTCACAAGTGACAAGGTGCTGATTTGCCCGCCTGGCACTGAGCGATTGGACATCACTGTTGACAAATGGGCAGTGGAACAAAACTGGCAGGATGCTGGGAAGACAAAATGCCTTCAGCCAGAGTTTTTTTTTTAATCCGTTATCACAGCTGGACAACAGCTAGTTAAAATTCCTAATTTATTTTTTGATAATATAAACATCTGCCGGGAACAGATTATACCTCTAAAAAAATAATACTAAGTAATCTGCTATAATTCCATTGACCATGGAATAGTCTGGATTTTAATACTCAACAAGTATGCAGTAACAAGTCACAGAACTATTATATACTGTTTTTAATCAATTGCTAGCCTACCATTTATACTACATCCACATTAATAAAAATGTTTATTGAATACCTATATATATATATTTTTATAATATATAATTAAATATTTTATTTCACTGCTGCGGGACTTGAACCTCCTACCTTCCAGTTGAAGGACAACTGATCTACCACTGAGCCATGTGAAATGTGAAATAGTTAATAGGAATAACACATTATCAGTGCTTTCTTGTTTCAAAACACTGTTATTAAATACTAGGCAACATGAATCTGAGGCCACCTCCTCTGTTCAGAGAGCGCTTTTCCATTTGAACAAAAATGGCTTCCTTTACCCCTCTCTCAAACCATCTGGCCTCTCTGTCCAAAATTTGGACATTGCTGTCCTCAAAGGAATGCCCTTTTCTTTGAGGTGGACTGCAGACTCAACCCCACCAGGATTGGTTCTTCTGTGCTGATACATCCTCTTATTATATGCAGACCTTTTACAGAATATTGTATATATAATGTTATATATGAATGTAAAGCACAGATGCAACATACGTATTAACAAACTATTACTAATGTATTCATTTGGGTACAAAAAACATCCTAAAATTTTACAATAGTAGGCCTATACAAAAACTGAATACAGTAAATCTTATCAGATCCTACCTTCAAACAGGTTTTGTTGATAGACTGTTCCTGGAAACGTACTGAAGACACATTTTACAGCAGTCATGTGTTTCTTCTGTCTCGTGGCCTGCTTTTGACGCTGCAGGAAAAGCAATCTTATGAAAAGCAATCTTATGAAAAGCAAAAAAGAAAATACATGTTGAATTTCAGCTGCCCCTGTGTCAAAACCAATTCTAGCTAGTTGTACAGATAAGGCTGCACTTAAAATGGAATTAGACGCACTCTACAATCTGCACATGTGTAAAATGTGTAAGCTCCACATCTGGTAAACAGAAACAGAGACATAACTAGTTTATTTTTGGATAAACACTTTATTTTCTGACTTATGTGATACTTTCTTGGGAATTTGACTGTCTGACAAGTTATCACAAATAGGCTACAAAAATAGAATTTTGTAGATTGTAAAAAGAAAAGCTCATTAATTTATGATTAAAACAATACAATATTTGCAATTTGCATACAACACTCCACTCCACATAGTAAGTAGGCTACAACAAGTAGCCTATAGAAGGCAGTTTTTAACCCATCACCTGGATTTTCTCACAGAACACGTGTCCCTGAATACACCTTGAGTTAACTAATTGCACATGTATCTGCTCAGGTCTTATCTTAGTATTAATATTAATATTTATGGGAAGTATTACCCCCAGCATCAAGAATTAAAATAAAGGTTAAGAATCATATGTTGTTATGAAGACTGCACTACTGTATAGTCTACTATACTACTGTATCTAAATGATGCCATTTTAACAAACTGATGGTCAGATTCTACAGGCTGTGTTATTAATCAGAGTAAAACACATTAACTTTGACTTTAAGGAACTTCTCATGAAAAAATAAGAGGTGCCAGTCAAATAGGTCCCAGTCCCAATGTATGTGTCCCCCCAAATTAAGCACTGGCTATGACCATTTATTCAACAACAGTGCACCTAATAAATCGCGCTAATCTGAGCTATACTGTTTACTCTGACGTATTAAACTGATATATATTTTATATATATAGATATATACGCTGGCCACTTTATTAGATACACTTCTTCTATTGCTGGTAACACAAATCAGCCAATCACATGGCAGCAACTCAATGCATTTAGGCATCTCGATGGGTTGTAGTCGGCTTGCTGGAATTCAAACCGAGCATCAGAATGGGGAAGAAAGGGGATTTAAGTGATTTTGAACGTGGAATGGTTGTTGGTGCCAGACGGGGGGGTCTGAGGGTTTCAAAAACTGCTGATTTACTGGGACTTTCACGCACAACCATCTCTAGGGTTTACAGAGAATGGTCCCGAAAAGCGGAAAATATCCAGTGAGATATGTGGATGAAAATGCCTTGTTGATGTCAGAGGTCAGAGGAAAATGGACAGACTGGTTAGAGATGAAAAAAGGACATAAAAGGACAACAGTAACTCAAATAACCACTTCTTACAACCAAGGTCTGTAGCCCATGGAAAGCATGGATCCATTCTACCTAGTCTCAACAGTTCAGGCTGGTGGTGTAGTGCTTTGGGGGATATTTCTTTGGCACACTTTGGGGCCCTTTGTACCAATTGAGCATTGTTTAAACACCAGAGTCAAACTGGGTATTGTTGCTGACCATGTTACTTCCAGCAGTATAATGCAACAGGTCACAAAGCTCAAATCCTTCCAGACTGGTTTCTTGAACATGACAATGAGTTAAATTTGCTCAAATAGCCTCCACAGTCACCAGAGTGTCTCAATCCAATAGAGCACCTTTGAGATTTGGTGGAATGGGAGAGTCGCATCATGTCAATATGGACCAAAATCTCTGAGGAATGTTTCCTACACCTTGTTGAATCTATGCCACAAAAAAATCAGGAAGTTCCAAAAACAAAAGGAGGTCCAGCCCTGAACCAACCCTGTACGTAATAAAGTGGCCGGTGAGTGTACATTTTATTGTCTGATTTATGCCATACAATGAAAACATGACTGTAAAAATGACATCTAAACAGATTTTTTGTTAGCTTGACTTTCACACACCTTTTTTTTTCAACAGCTTTGTTTCAGACAGGTGTTATATACTCTTTCCAATGAGGTAGGTTTCTACTACAGAAAATTGCAGTGAAATAATGGTCAACTGTGCGGTTACAGTGCAAGTGTCTTGTGTCAAATGATCAAAAATATTAATTGGATACTGAGCATAACTATTAAGATAAGTATTTGTTATAACATTTGCTGGATTCCATCTTAAAATATGTATGAGCTATAAGACATTCCATTTACAGTGCTTTGTATGAATTTCAGTGGCAATTGTTTAATTATTGTCACTGTTGTTAGGGATTTATAAAACATAACACTTTTACAAATGACATGATAACGACAGTTTCTAGTTTTTACTCACTTAGTTGTCTTGACATTAGGTAATAAACCACCGAGCTTTTTGCTTGTGTCTTATATTAGAGCACATTCCCTGCTCCTGACATGTAATACCTCACCTAAATGTGTGAGCATGTGGTGGCGCCATGGCAGAACAGCTCACACCTTATATTACATGAGAGGTGAGGAAGCAATTACCTCAAGATATGTCTTGGGGCAAAAAATGTTATTGTCAACCTGTCACAATGCAAAAAACGAGGGAAAAAATATCTCAAGGTAACAAGACAAAATGTGTTATGCTTTAGTTTCTTTCCTTACTTCAATCAATTGTGACAGTTAGAGACATAGACACAATGTATAGAAGCATTATTTTGACTATAGAGAACTGATCTCTTGATCAAATTTGTATTCTTACTTAATTCACTTGTGAAGGACTTTTTTTTGACTGTGATAGCCTCCGCTATTCACTACTGCGTTCTGCGTGGGGCAGGAAGTACAGACTGGGACAGGAAGAGACTCAACAAGCTGGTCTGGAGCTGGTCTGACCTGGCTGCAGTTAGACTTTTTAACTCACATGTGTACTTCCTCCTTTTTATTGTAGATAGCTTTTGTTTTAATTTAGCCTTCATATTTTATTCATTTAAAATGCTGCTGAGCTTGTATATACATTTTTTTTATTCTATTGCATGCAAACCTTTCTTTTACTATTGGCACTTTACCTTTTTCTAAGTACAAGAATTTCCCTTCTGTGGAATTAATTAAGTCCTATCATATCCCTTCATTTAACACATTTTATAGATCATTTCAATTAAATGCATAAGTATCAAGTTTTATGCATATAGAGTTATATTATGTATGGTCAGTCTACATACTACAATATTCATCCTTTCTTCTTTTTCCAGATTTCTAGCTGTCAGAATGTTCAGAGTAGACAACTTTGCCAAGCAATTTAACAGCAAGGTGCAAATGAAAAAAGGTATTGTCTTTCTTAACAGGTTTGAAAACATGTAATCTAATCCATGACAATGATATTTACCATACATATTTTTATATATTGAGCCTGTTAGAAGTGCTCTCTAGGAGTCTAGAAAAACAAGATGTATGGTTAAGTCATCTTGTTAACAACTCTAATAGCACACCATGTTTTCTTTAAAACATACCCACTGATTCCCTCTCATAAAGTTTATATCAGTACATTTATGCATGGTAAACACTTATTTTGGTGTGGCACTCACAGCTTTTTAGTGTGTGTTTTGGTTCACTGCCTAGTTTGAGAAAATGTAATATTACAAAACGATTTTTAAAAGTAAAAAAGAAAGGGTGTATGAAGTGAAATCAAACAGAGCTGCCTATTTGTTGCTTTTGTGAAATCATCATGAGGGAAGAAACTCATATAGCAGAAGAGGCAGAGATACCAACGGACACTGGCTTTAGTGGACCTTATTGCAACACAGACCCAAGACGTGGTGCAGTTTGAGTAAGGAATATGACTTTCACTTTTTCTACACAAGAAAAATGTCAGTGTTGCTACTTCTCTGATCTTGCCTACAGCTTTGAGAGCTACAAGTTCATAGGAGGTCTTTGATAGGCTGGGAAGTGCACAAAGTCCTTATTTGAAGTTGATAAGACTCGGGGACTAGTGAGGGAAAAGTAAATAACAGCAGTTCATCTCAAAGTATTTGCTATAATGGACTAAACAAATACTGTATATATATATATATGTAAGAGGTTTTTACATAATAGGTTAAACCATTGATCATGGAGTCTAATTCATGATAGGTGTGTGTGTATCATTTAGCCAGTAAATTATTTTTTTTCTTATGTTCCAAAATGAGATACTGGAATATATTATGACCAACTTCAGAAGAGAGTTGTTAGTAACCGGTGCTGCTGAGGTTTTGAGACATTTGTAACCGCAGTAAAGCCTAGTTGAATACCTGAAATGCTTTCTATTCCCACAGGCTCACTTCTGTTGCAGTGTGTTTAGGATATGCCCTAAAGTAAAGGAAGGAGATGTCTTCACAGCTGTGCAGCAGTGTGTACAATCAGTGTAAGGAGATGATTTGCTCAGGTAACCATTTCATTTTCATGGGACAGAAACGATAGCAACAACTGGAACTGACAGCACGATTTATATCTTAACACTGATATGTACATCATTCTGCACCAGGTTACCCTTTTAAATGGCAAACAATGTGGGTGTTTGCAGCTGTGCAAGTTTTGTGCAAGTGTTTTGTCCCCTTTGTTTTAATAGTTGAGTAAAACTACTAAGGCTGACCGCAAAATGACTCATCAGGTTGACAGTTTCAATATATTTGACTGAAAAAGAGCCATGATGCCCATGAAATCACAGGCTTGCCCCTTCCACAGTTTTTTTAAATCCAGCACACATAACAAAATATGAGTAAGCTGTATTTGAAAGATGTTTTGAAGTGCCCTGATTCTTTTTTTTGTTACTGCACATTTTGCACTAAAATTAAAATCTATGAATTTCAAATTCACTACCACATCTGTATATTTAGTGCAGAAATTGAATCAATAATATAATCAAAACCATTTTTAAAAAAATTTAAGTGCAATTTCTTCTACCTTTATAATAAAAGTGATTCATAATTAAATTTGCTAGATACAATTAAGCAAAAAACTTAGTTTGCTTTACAACAAACTGTATATCTTCATTATCAGAGGTTCATATTAACTGTAGAGACTGCATTTATTCACGTAGTCATCTGCATTTTCTAAACGCACCGTAATGCATTACGCAGTAACTCCTGCTTTTTAAGCAGGTTCTTATAAAGGGGAAAGCTCTTTTCTCCATTGGCTTTATTAAATGAGCTGACTTTGGTGGTTTTGCAAAAATAATGAGTGCTTTCAGGGAGCAATATTTTATCAAGGCTGTGAAGACATTTCGATGCTCAGTGTTCTGTCACAGAGCATTTTTAGTTCCACCAAACTGTCTAGTGGGTTTTGTATGGCTTTGCTGACATGGTCTTTGTCTTGTGGACCTCTATATCAAAAAGAGCAGGTGGTAGAATGATGGAGCTCCCTCAGAGGTGAGCCTTTTAACCTCAACACAATAAAGTGAGGCATCACAATTCAAAGGGCAGCTCTACAGTCTGTACACAGTAATCTGTTCAGTCATGCGTCACTGTCATCCACATTCTCACTGCCATCACATTTCTGCCTTGTCGTAAATACTTCAATCACACCACGTCACCCCTCGAGGAATAGCACTTTCTTAAACCAAAGCAGAGACTAGGGCAGTTTCACATTGCAGCCAACAACTCATCCATCAGACTGAGCAATAACGACACCTTCTGTGCCCTTATTAAAACCAGTTTTCATAAGACACAAAGACATGACTTTGTGAACAACGCTATATCAAGTTATTTGGTACATTATTTTACAGTTTAGCTACTCCTGATATATTATATCGATAGTAGAATAACAGCAAAAACTAATGCTAAAAAAGCAGCACATTATTATTCAACTCTGGTATGCTACAGATGAATGGTTTTACATATAGCTAAAGGTCATCTTCACTGAAAGGATAGGACAGTACAAACCAAAACTCACTTTCCCGAAGAAGAAATACATTTTTTAGAATAACATGTAAAAGACATCTTTAGGGCACGTCTTAGTCAACAATCTGTGCCAGAAAAACACATGGATAGTTGACCATTTTCTTTCTCACACGGAACAACCTCCTGAACCAGTCTGGGTTCAAGAGAGGACATTCCACAGAAACTGCACTGCTATCAGTCATGGAAGCCCTGAGACTGGCAAAGGCAACATCCAAGTCCTCTGTACTTCTCTTATTGGATCTGTCTGCTGCCTTTGACCGTGTTAATCATCACATCCTCCTGTCTTCTCTCAGTGCAATGGGTGTCTCTGGAAGGGCATTGCAATGGTTCAAGTCTTACCTCTCAAGTCCCAACATCTGAATACAGGGGTGCCTCAGGGCTCAGTGCTTGGACCGCTACTCTTTTCCATATACATGACATCCCTTGGCTCTGTCATTTAGAAACATGGCTATTCCTATCACTGCTGCGGATGACACTCAACTCCACTTGTCATTTCAACCTGATGATTCAACGGTCTCTGCTCGCATCATCGCATCTCACTTTGGATGAAGGACCATCACCTGCAGCTGAACCTTGCAAAAACAGAACTGCTTGTGATTCCGGCCAACCCAAAGACCTACCACAACCTCTTCATTCAACTAGGTTCATCAACCATTACACCGTCCAGCACTGCCAGAAATCTGGGAGTGGTAATTGTTGATCAACAAAACTTCACAAGTCATGTTGCCAGCCTGTAGTCCTGTAGATTCATCCTCTACAACATTAGGAAAATTAGACCTTTCCTATCGGAGCACGCTACGCAAATCCTAGTCCAGGCTCTTGTCTTGTCCAAACTGGATTATTGCAGTGCTCTTCTGGCTGGACTCCCTGCCTGCACAACCAAACCTCTGCAGATGATCCAGAATGCAGTGGCAAAAGTGGTCTTCAATGAACTGAAGAGAGCGCACCTAACTCCTCTCTTCATTAGGATTACACATGAACAATGTCTGGTGGTACCATCCCAAAAAAGGAAAAAAAATCTCTGGATCTGTTCCACATTTTGTGGAACGATCTACCTGCTGCTACAAAATCAGCAGATTCCGTAGCCATCTTTAAAAACGCCTGAAATCACATCTCTTCCATCAACACCTGACTGACAAACACTCTTTTCTATTTTTATTCTACTTACGAATTCTACTTCCTTTTTATTGATTCCTTCTCTTTCCTTATATAGGAAAAAAATATTTCCTATCCTTAGCTTTCCTTATACTGTGCTGTGTTCTTACTGACTAGTTTTTGGTGCACTTTTGTTACCTTGTTTTACTCAAATGTAAGTCTCTATGGATAAAAGTGTCTGCTAAATGACTAAATGTAAAATGTAAATTTAATGATGTCTCTGAAATAAAACAGATGCATGTATATTTGCAGTGACAGTGCACATTTTCCTGCACTAAGCAGAAAATGAACTAAATCTCAGATTGAGCATTTGACTCACTGAGTATTGGCCCTGAGATCCCAGCATGAGATACATCTGGCCACACTTGCGCTCAAATTTATTTTAGCTATCGATGTGGCTGCCTTGCATTATGCAAAGCAGTCAAACCAATCACTGCAGCTCATGCATGGTCATACCCGGTGTTGTCATGCAAATCATTTTTGAACAATGTAAACTTGTTAAAATCTATGCACATAGACCTCAATTACCCACTGAGCTTGTGAGACTGGGGTGAAGGTCACTAGGGCTGCTGGATTTACTCATTTTTATTTTATTTTTTGGTCTGTTCGCCTTTATTTGCTATTTGGATTTTTTTTATTTTAATGCATCTAGGCAGGACCTCACATTTAAATATCTAATACTCCATCCATCCTAGTTAGTTTATAATAAAAATGAACTCCAAAGGCAAAACTATCCCTGTGTTTAGAAATATTCTCCAGCATTTTGAATTGGGGACTGTAAAAATCCACACCCTTATTTCTCTTGGCTCATTATAGAATACTGAGTCACCAATTTTTATAAACAGTGACTGGGTTGGTTTGGATTTAACAACTATGCTACCTTTCACTTGCCATTAAAAATGTACTGCATGATAACTGCAGCAAATTTGTCTTAATATGTATAATAATAATATATAATGTGCATAATATTATGTGCATTTGGCTCAGTGGCTTATATTTTTGTCTCCTCTAATAGTTCATGTGTAAAGTTGTTGTAGATGACAGTTTAAACAAACATTTCTTCATAGTTATTTCAACAAGTAATGATTGTTTACTTTTGAAACTGTTAATTAATCCACACTAAGATTAGAGGCTCTCCCCAGGATACGCCGACATTATTTTATTGGCACTTGATAATCATGCATAGTCACAACTTGAGGGGCTATTCTCCCTCCCCCCACAGCGGCTCAGTCACTCTTCATTTTCTTTTGGGATTAAGTGGTTGGCAGCTTTATTTACATTAAATATTCTGGACCATTGCACCACAGCTTTGGGAACACACATTCTTTTGTTTCATGCTTTTGGTCTTTGCTTGGTAAACAAAGCCTTGCTTAACTTCCCGCATGGCTTTTATGAGCAGATGAAAAATGACTAAACTAAAAACAGTTATTTTTGTTAAGAACATGATTTATTGTTAGTGTGTCCATGCTCAAGAGAGTGGCCTCTACAAATTGATTGGGTTCTACATCAAGAACATATAGTACATGTAAATCTTTTGTATATTAATGTATTAATGTTTTTATAGTTATCTTCTTTGAAAAATGATTTCTGTGACCTTGATTGATGTAAGTCCATGTGCTTGTATTATAAATAAATGTCCATTTTAATCTTGGTATGTAAGATTATTATTTCCAATACGTTTTCAGATGATCTGTAAATCCAATCATGCATTCCTTTCTGCACCCACATTTAATTTTATTATCACTATGAGTTTTTTTGCTTGTTGTTATTGCTTACATAAAGTACATCAAGTGATTGATTGAATTTATGTGGCCTACTACCCTCAAACACTCCCACTTCAGCTGGCAAGAGCTTCTAAGTAAGGCTCTGACATGCTTTTAAGAAATGAAAATGCATATGCATATGGGATTTAGTTGTCACGATTTCTGTTAAATATAGCTGCAAACATCATACTTGTGTCTGTTTTTATCTGTTTCAGTTTTCAGATAATTCAGCCAGCAAATAAAATATCATTAATAAAGCTGCTAAAGCTTCTGTTAAAATCCTCCACAAAACATATGGAGCCCAATTGAAGAGAGTGCTTCCTATTAGTTTTGTTAATGACAGTGCAGCACTAATTAAAATAAGTTGTTTTGTTGTTTCCTTGGCAATGGCTGGTAATGTTATTTCAGGGAAGTAAAGTAAAGGGCACACACCATCTTAGTGATTAGTATTCATTACTCTAAAAGCTCTACCACCAAAGCTTACCTAAAAGCTATGTTGACCTTGAACCTCATTTTTGAAATTTTGGTCCAGCAACACATCAGTTTTTCATTCTGTTAGTGTAACGTACAGGCAAAGAACTCAAATGCAGACACAGGTACACATAACAAAAAGGTAGATTCATTGTAAACAAAAAGGTCAGAGCTGATTTTATAAAATTATGAAATCAACACAAATAAAATGAGTGACACCCCAGTCAATTCATTTTAATGACCAATAATAATAAATACGGGTTGTGATTGTTTATTGTGTGCAAAGGACTTTTTATTTTTCAGTATTTACCAATATTATATAAAACAAATGTGTCTTTGATATTACTGTCAAAATATTGGTGTATTTAATTAGTGTTTGGAATCAATTTAGGGTCATCGTTTTATAAACTAAAACTCAAAACCATATCTCCACAGCTTTAATGGGAAAAAATACCCCACTTAGACCTTGAACTGATTAATCATACTGTATATAGACTCTATCAATTAGACTCACATAGATCTATACATTCATGTGAGTGCTGGCAGCACACAGGCTGAGGTAATCACTTAGCGCTTAAGCCAAATTTAACAGACATGCAGCAAGCAGAAAGTGCCAACAGCCTTTTGTCAAGACACCTTTAATATATTCTGCTGGAAAGAGTCTGGAAAAATAGATGGTCTTATTAACCAGTCAAATATAGATATTTGACCCACAATCTAGTCCAGCCGCAGTTCAGCAGCAAGTAGATGGATAAAAAGACCTGAAAATATTTGGCAGATAAAAGCTCTACAGTAATGAAACATCTAAACAGCTATTGCACTAAACAAATGTCTGTTTTCTACATAATTATTATTATTATTTTTTTTTGGAGTTAGCTGTACAGTGGGACGTTGTAGTTGTGATGGGGCAGGTTTGGGGCAGTGCACATGCTTGGTATAGAGAGACCTAACTGTAGAACTGAAGAAAACCTGTATAGACGGCAGTCAATACACTCTAATAATGCCTCCTCTTTGCACAAATAATACTTGTGCAAATAGTAACACAAGCACTCCCTGCAGCAATACATCACTAATACATCATTCCGTATTGACAGTTAATTCATTAATTACATGTGAACCAGCAACTATATTGCTACAGAAGACTAATACAACACAAAAAAGAACAGATTTTATCATCATTATGTGGTATTAGTTTAATAGGTTAAGTGAAAAAAAAAATCTAAACCCTTAATCAAAATTATCTACACACACAAGTGTAATCAATCTATTTATTTATATAAAACTCTAATTTATCTTATCTTTAGGAACATTAGTCATTTTCCTTATATGCTTAAAATTCTTTATGCAGTCTATTTCTACTGCATTTATCACAGTGTTCTCTCATTGCTATATAATACTATATAATATATACCGATGAGAGGCAGTTAATTGAAACACATATATATGGTGTTAAATTATTGCAACAGAATCTTTAGGTCAAATGAGTCTCTGCTTATGTAAAGCACAGACGACCCTGCTGATCCGATACATATTCAGGAAAGCACAGAAACACTAACCAAATTTCGTCTCTGCTGGAAATGCAATATGTAACAGATGTCATTTCCAATTACTCAGACTGAGTAGGTGGCAGGTGATCGACCCTGTAAACATATTTTGTGCCTGAAGACGTGTGAAACCAGGCAAAAACAATGATAATGGACAGTCTGTAGTGGTCTGTCTCTCCCAACACTTCTGCTGCATTGTAATAATTTGTGCATGCCATGGATTGGATTTGCTGCTTTTTCTTAAAGGACCCTATAAGGAGACAAGAGGCCTATTTTTATAGCTTATTTATTTGACGCTTTTAAAAATTTTAAATGCTGACAATTTATTTTGAAGCACCTTAGTCTGTATTTATCCTCTGTATTTATCCACAAAAAAATTGTACAAAATAATGTGCTATTAATGATGTTAATTAACACTTAATACATTAGTAGCACACTTACTTTTCATGTGCAATCTTTTAACATAACAATAACATATTTAAAATATACTAATTGTTTTTGTATATTTGTCCTTAAATAGTACTTGAGTGTGTTTAAAGCAGAACACTTATCTGAAGATTGAGACTTATTGGTAATAAACTTAAAAAGTATACTTAAAAGAAACATATTACAAACACACTATTAAAAAGTATACTTCGTAAAGTTTAACTTAAGTTTGTTCGAAATGAATACACTCATCTATGCTAATTACTTAGCTTTATAAAAGTATATAGCACAATTTTAAATGTAGTGTTACAATGTTCATTTCAAATATATTTGAAATGATTAACGCTTTTATCCAAAGCGCTTTACATTAAGCTTCCATTCACCAGTGTTACAGCTGGAGGCAAGGTGGGTTAAGTGTCTTGCCCAAGGACACAAGAACAGTAGGAACTGTGGGGAGAGCGGGAATTGAACCACCAACCTTCCAGTTATAGGACAAGCGCACTACCACTGAGCCACCTATACTTTATGTCTAATTATGATTTAAATTAATTTAAATAAAAATACTTAAGTGTTTAAGTGAATATTAATGGCATACCAAACAAGCACAGTCAAGTGTACTAAAAGGTATTTTAGTGTGTATGAAGTTATGCTAATGATATATCAATAGTGCATTAAGTATGAAAATAGTATACTCTAAAATAGCACACCTTTGTATACTCATCTTAAACTTTCTGTTTTCTTTTTTAAATTTTATTTTACTTATTGTTTCAACCTGGGATATTATTTTGATTGGTTAATGAAATGCAAGTTTTGGAGTTTTTGTTTTAGATGTTGCAGAATTAATACATTCTTGAGATGCATCAAATACGTGCATTAAAAAAGTAATGTTGAGCACCAATGTGTTCATACATGAGCCCACTTTCTGAATAAATTATTATAAGTTATTAAGCTCCCTAGTACGTTTGTGCAGAAACGAATGAGTGCATTCTCAGACACAATGGCCATGAGGAAACGTTGGACTGATTGATTTGGATCAATTACATCTGACTCTTGGTTGTCATCAAGAACAAATGATCAATATTCTAACACAAGCCTAGAAAGGTCAAAAGCCCTGTGAATGTAAACTATCCTTTAAATTAGTTTAGCCATGCAGATGTCATTATTGTGGATTCAACACTTCACAAATACCAACTTATTTTATCACCAGAGTCAAATAAAGTATGCAGAAAATGACCTTGAAAAGAGGATGTTATCATAGCGCTCTGTATAAGTAGCAGTCACCTGTGGTTGGTAGTGAATATTAAAAAGACACATTTGTGTAATTTATTATAACAAGAGGACTGACTGGCCACACAATAGTAAACCCTGTACTTGGTTCAAAGCACAGGTGGGGCCTAATAAATCATTTTACATTTTAGCATCATATTAGCACCATTTGTAATACTCAGTTATCAGTTCAACTGTTTAATCCCTGTAAAACAGTATGGTCTGATATGTTCATAAAGCATCAAGTCTAATGTCTTTATGCACAATGTTAAATATTTGAAATATCTGTGATTACTGTAATATTATGTGATATGTATATTTTGTTTGTAGCCATTGTTTAGAGGACAAAACACAATATGTAATCCTCTAACTGGTAAGAAAAGGAGCATTGGTACAGTTTAATAGCTGATATACTGGAAATCTTTGTAAAATAAATTATGCTTGTTCTACTATAACCTGTAGTGTTGCAACATACAAGTTTGCTCACACTTTTAATACTGTATCTGAAGATCTTGTCAACCTTAGATATTCTGAATAATGTTCTGAGATCCCTTGAGTATGACGAAATAAAAATGTCAAGTGACTGTCTGTAGGAGGAAAGTTTAAAGTCACACAGTAATTTACAAAGTCACTTTTCAAAACATGTCATATCTCGACTTGAAGATAAGAGACACAAATAAACAAACACACCGCTGCTATACTACACCCCACTGAATACAATTTCACAGTAATAGAGCTGTAACAAAGGAGGTAAATATATTGAATATGTCTGAAAACAAAAGCAACAGAAACAATTACATAAGGAGCATAATTGGCCCAGTGTGCTGAGCCATTGTTACACAAAAATGTTTTAAGAAATAAAATTGTTTCTGTATGAATTTTTGCGGGTTTTGAAATAATGGTCTTGTCAGACTAAGTCTGAGATCTGTGCTCTATTGTGACTGTGGTGTGTGTCTAACTGTCTCTTTAATTGGGTATGGCACATGCTTACATCATTGTGATGACTTGGAAAACAAGTGCCTATTAGTGAGCACTGAGTCCAGACTGTGAAATATGCTCGAGTCATCACTTTAAGTATCACATTTAATGACTGCCTCCAAAGTCTGAATATTTTCAAACATATAGTGATACTGAGTGTTTAAATCAAGTTTGCAGAAACATTACACTGTAGATTAATGAATGTATTTATATTTTCTTTCATCAAGGTTTGAACATTCTTTCAGCTCCACCAGTACCAAACTGATAAGAGCGCTGTGTTTACTTGTTTATTGACCCTACATTTTCAAGGAAAAGGCAGTTTCAAAAATAATAAATATGCAGATTTTGACAGGAGGGCTAAAAAATGAAACAGTTTTTACCAGTGTATTAAGGGTTATATCTAAAATTTGAGCACTGGATCACACAGGATAACAGGTTGTTATGAAGACAGTCTTACAGTGATTACAAGTTATTGCAAGCAGAGACTTGACAAGTGTTCACTTAACTGAAGGTCGCAACAAGTGTTCACACATTCTATAGTTCACCTTTTATTACTGAACAAATGGAAGTGTTGTAAAAAGTAGCATTTCTAGTTTAGGTTCTGGATGTGGTAATAGAGCTGAAAAGGGGCTTTGCCTAGAAAAAACACAAAGTGACAAATTCCTGTTAAAAATACCAAAGCACAATAATAATTTAGTCCTACTTGGCGGGGATTAGTGGGGCATTTCTTTGGGATTATTTCTACATGTAAAAATTGCTATTTCTTTCAATTGGTTTAGGGGACTACCCAGCATATATGTTCTTGCTTTCACAGATGATTTTACTGACACATGACACAGCTTTTGGAATTGCATTGCTGTCTTTCTGTCGGTTTACTATGCCATACTTTTAATGCACTTTTGTCTATTGGTGTTTGTTTTTCCTAAAATGTGTCTGTTGTAGGAAACTGGAAAATGGTCATTTTGTATTACTATACTAAATCTAAATGCAACACTTTTTTTGCCCCCATTTTTTATGAGCTGAACTCAAAGATCTTTTTCTATAAACACAAAAGGCCTATTTCTCTCAAATACTGTTAAGAAATCTGTCCAAATCTGTTTTAGTGAGCACTTCTCCTTTACCGAGATAATCCATCCACCTCACAAGTGAGGGATATCAAGAAGCTGATTAGAGAGCATGATTATTGCACAGGTGTGTCTTAGGCTGGCCACAATAAAAGGCCACTCTAAAATGTGCAGTCTTATCACGCAGCACAATGCCACAGATGTTTAAAATTTTGAGGGAGCGTGCAGTTGGCATGCTGACTGCTGGAATGTCCACCAGAGCTGTTGCCTGTGAATTTAATGTTTATTTCTCTAACATAAGCTGTTTCAGAGACGTGTCAGAGATTTTGGCAGTACATCCAACCGGGCTCACAACCACGGACCATGTGTAACCACATCAGCCCAGGACCTCCACATCCAGCATCTTCACCTCCAAGATCCTCTGAGACCAGCCACTCGGACAGCTGCTGCAACAATCAGTTTGCCGTCCTCATTCGAGTCTCAACCTGACTGCAGTTTGTCGTCGTGACCCACTTGAGTGGACAAATGCTCACATTCAATGGTGTCCATCACTTTAGAGAGGTTTTCTCTTCACGGATAAATCACGTTCTTTAATGTACAGGGCATTATCTGGTCACTGCACAGACTGATTTTCAGACCCCTCTGGACCCCCTTAATACAGGAAAACCACATTTTAGAGTGGTCTTTTATTGTGGCCAGCCTAAGGCACACCTGTGCAATAATCATGCTCTTTAATAAGCATCTTGATATGCCACACTTGTGAGGTGAATGATTTATCTCAGCAAAAGAGAAAGGCTAACTAAAACAGATTTGGACAGATTTGTGAACAATATTTGAGAGAAAAAGGCCTTTTCTGTACATAGAAAAAGTCTTAGATCTTCAAGTTTAGCTCCTGAAAAATCGGGGCAAAAGCAAAAGTATTTTTTTGCTCAGTATATTTGTAACTCATGCTAATGAAAATTTGCACAATCTGTCACTACATCATCTGCCTCACTATGGGACTCCAGTCCACCCACACATTGTCACAGTTTCCAGGAACATGTCTATGCTTTTTAATGTGTCACTTTCTGTTCATTTTTACTCATGCATTGATTAGGGTTTGGGTTACTACTCTTGGACACTCACAAATTTTGTTCAGTATGTCTACTGGCAGAGACTAGAGTAATTCCACATGTTATAAAGAGGCCTCACAAACATCTTGACCGACATAGTAAGGGTGACAGCATGTAGATTAAAAGTCCTTGAAAGGAGTGTTAAATAGATGAGTTACCACTCAAATAAACCAATCATTTTATGGTCTCAACCTTAACAATGGCGTGAAAGATTGGAGTGGTGTTTCTATATTTTACAGTTGCTATCTGTACAAAAATGCAAGTTCGTTATTAATATTATCATGTCCAATTACACCTTACAATATAGTACACTTGTGTGTCTAGAAGCAGCGTAGACATACGTTAATGGGGCTGGATTGTGGAGGGGTTTTCTAGTTATGATGTTATTACATATGAATTAATTTCACTTAATGCCTTGTATTTGCAAAATCTATTGCTTACTTTGTGCGCCTACCCTCCTGGCCTCAGCAAGGATATCTGACTGCACACTTATAAATATAAATCCTTAGTTTAGAAACAGTCTCTGGAAACATGAAGTGAATGAGTTGTAAGTTACCGTTTGCTTCTAGTCCTGCTCAGGTCATGTCAGTCCTGCTCATGCCATGTCCTTCAAGCTAATCCAAACATAGACATGACCTGGGAACTTGTCAAAGAATCGTTCATAAATGTGTGATTTGCTTCATTCTAAATTGTACGTCTCTCTCATTGAGCTGAATTTAAAATGATTTTAACAGTTAGTTATGAGCAGGTTAAATTATTCATATTTATTATGTGTTTTTACTGAGCCTGACATGAAGCCAGGCATTTCATTTCTCAGCATATTGCCTGCAGGCTCACAGCCAAGACAATGCAGTATTTTTTCACTAAAAAAGTAGATGTTCAACTGTACTGATTAATAACACGGCTATGTGGCATTAAGAAGAAGCAACAAGTGCACATGTCAGCAAAAACTCCAGAGAAGTTTAGGGCTTGGCTGTTCATCATCTATTCCTGTCAGTAATTTTACACTAGATTAATTACACTTATAGTTTATTAATATTAAGTTGAACTCTACATTTTAACTCTGCAGTTGTGATTTTGTATTGCAAGCATAACTGAATGAAACATTAGTCTAAAAAACCCCAAGTACAATACTCATTGGCTTCTGAAACTGTGAATTGTTTGCAGTAAATGATCTAAAATAATCTCTTTTAACACATTGACACATTTGTATTAATCAGATGATCTGTTGTAGTCTCAGTGTTAGCTTCATTTTGACAATTCTGCTCTATAATTAAGTCTTTCAAGACATATCAGCAAACTATTTTTCTTAGCAATTGTTGCTAATAGAAAGTTCTGATTAAACTTTGAGGCAATTGTGCCTTTTCGCAAGAGCAATTGTGTATTTTTGGTAGTGGAAAAAAAACATTGTTATGTTTGTTGTAGATATATATATATATATTTGAGCTTAAAACAAACATTTAGAGCAGGGGTCATCAACTAAATTTGCTTGGGGGCCAGCTTGTTTCTTTATGATGCTGTGGGCTGTGGGCCAGACTTTCAAAGTAAAATGAATAAATACATACCTTTGCTTTTTTAAAGATTTAGATTTTTATATATATATATTTTCTTGTTTTTCTTTTTTGACTGAAAACTTAGATTTTTCCCTTCATGTTTTATGATTTTGATAATGCAGGGTTCAAGACTAACTTATTTCATCACTGTCCAGAAAGCCTGTTCCAACTGTCCAGAAGTGAACGTCAACTGTCCCAAATACAGGCTATTGTTTGTCCATTTATATTAATAAACTTAAATATAATCTAATTCATGCGTTTTCATACAATTTTATTTGCTTATTTGGGTTGTTATATATGTAGATAAAGGCAAGTACCTTTTAATAAGTTTATTTAACTTAAAATCCCCAATAAATCTGTCTGATGGATTTAGACCTGGTTTAATATTTTGTGTTGAATAATTTGTTCTTTTTTATCTTTCGCTGAGACCTAAAACCTCTTTAGATCAAACCCAATAATAAACACTGGTCTCATGTGTTTCCCAAAACAGTAGAACTTTATCAAAACAACTCTCACTTGTTTTAACTGTTACCTTTTATGCATTTTCACCTTATTTATATTAATAATAACAAGAATGTATTAAGATTTGGTCCGGGACCCTAAGTTGAACCCCTCTGGTCTTAACTATCAGTGGCTGCAGCAGAGACTCACAGAAGGCAGCACATGATCCAGAACATTATTATAACTCTGTGACAAGGGCCTCAAACAGATGAACACTTAGTTTAAGACGGGTCAGACTGAGTTATGAAATAATAACTTATGGCTCAGACATCCACCTCCTGAACTAACTCTGTGACAGTGACAGGAGGGAGGTGTGTGTTTCACCCCGAGGCCATCCCGAGGAGCATTGTGGACTGCCCCCAAGACGGCGTTAGTTTTGAGTCTTGGCTGGGGGGCCGGATGGAAAGCAGTGGGGGGCTGGATGGGGTTCCCCGGGGCCGCCAGTTTATGATTACTGATTTAGAGTATGGAAGAGAACGCATCTTTTTAAGGCTTAGTAACTCAAATGCCAATATATAGTGCTGTTTAGTGTTTGTATTGTATTAGAAGCTCAAATTTCCCTCAAGACTCCAAAAGGTTCCCTATACCTCAGCGTATCTCTGAAATAATATCTAACACATGGTTTTTTGTTCATGGATATGTTCATGGAAGTAATTACATGGGTAATCATCACTCACAGGCAGACCATGGGCACAGACATGAAAACAATTCCTCTGGTTTTATGTTACACTCTGCCCGGTAAAACCCTGGGCTAGGTCATATGAATGGACTGCTAATAGGCACATTCACTATCGCAGAGTAATTCATCCTGAAGTTATCAGCAATCTGAGCTAGCTTTGAAATGAATATGAGAATCTATATGAATAAACATTTCCAGACAGTCTCATTGGCTGGTAGAATTATTGATGAAGAGTTCAAAGCAATAGATCCTGTTTTCAAAAGGAAACAATGTATTTGTACATGTTCTGTTGGGATTTAAGGGTGAAAATACTTTTAATTTTTATATCGCAGAAAAAAAATATCTTACTTTTGTGGCTCTTCATTAGCTTTTATATTTCAAAGGTGCTTGTAATATAGTTGAATAATTTATGGTCAGAAAACACTACTCTCAAAAAGAAGAGGTGACATCACAAAAAGATTCTACAAGGACAACTGTTTTATGACTTTGTAGATGTGAAAGCTATAAAACAAAAAAAATGTCATACAGCTGCTTTGTTATATGCAAACAAAAGAGGTTCTGCAAAATTAAATGCCTGCCCAAACAACCAGGGCCATTCCCTTTTTATTTCCTAAGTAACCAACTCATAATGAGATCAGATACCTCGGCTTTGGAAGACATCTCGAGTTTCATTTTTATTTATCAATCATGCATGAGGTCGCAGAGATAAGACCAAGGTCATGACGGCTCTGTGGCAGAGGGACTCCATTAACACTACTACACTGATCTGTCATTCACACTCACGCCAAACCTTGCGCCACTTTATCTGAGTGGCTGAATAGCTTGAGGCTTGAGCTGTCAGCAGGGTAACTATTTTTGAGTTTGTGCAGCTGGAGATGAAAACTAATTAATATTGCTATTTTTTTGTATGTGTATTTTATTAAATTTTATTGTACAAATGATGCTTAACCAAGACGCTGAGGTTGAATTTCAGTCCAACAGAAATAGCTTATTTTATCTATAGTTTGCTTGCTTTAAGCAAGAAATCTTCTCCTGAGAGGTTAATGTAAACAGAGCAAACAAGGACAGATCATTGCCAGATCAGTGTACAGAAGGGGGACAGTTGGCTTGGCAGAAATTATGACAGGTTTTAACCTTCTGCTGCAAGAGGAGGAAGTTTTTCATGTGACAGACAGCCAGCCTGTGTGAACAGAAGGTAATGTGTGCATTAATTTAAAATATCCAATTACCTGCAAATTAATCTTGTGGGAGTGGCAACAAAGATTGCATTGCGAAGTGTACTATTATGATTTTGTATTGTATTCTTGAGTTTTCTCGTCAATACAATAAACAGAGATTTTAAATACTAAATAACTTTGACTGTCCATGCAAAACATGCTCAAGGCAACATTGTTTGAATTAATAAAAAAGGGACAGCTAGGACTTTCATTATTATTGAAAATACATTGCATATAGTGCTTGGTAATGGCCCAATTAGAAATCATGAATAAATAATAAATCATGATGAAGTGCCACAAAATAAGGACACCAAGCACATTCTTGTGGCTGGCGTCAGAAATGTACAGTAAGGCTTATTCACAGGAAAGTCCAGACATATTTTTCCATCTAAACCCAACTAAAGTGCAAGAAATGACTTGTCAGACTTACTCTCTCTGTCACATATATTTTTCCCCTGGCTCTCCATGCACACACAATGACTTTATCTAGATTGAATGAAACTCAGAGATGAAGTGCCTCTGTTGTTAACAAGGTCTGTCTCCAACTTTTCTCAAGCAATTTCCCCACTCAACATCGGCTGTTTTACTGAAGGCTGGAAGGTCTCACCTGCCATCCATTTCCCAGCCCCTGTCAATATCACCACAGTCCCTCTTCCCGTCTCTTCGTTCTCTCTATTTTTCATGATTAGCCTCCCGTAGATTGTCCCGCATCTGAACGTGCCTCTTGTATTTAGGGTGTGAAAGCCATTATTGTGTTTACAACAAACTAGTGTCCCTGTTGCTGTTAATCTCAAGTTAATGAAAGCAGATAGTCTTAAATCTGTCTCACATGGCATTTGTGTTACCCTTACAGGGCAGATTTCGAGCAGATAACAACACACTGTGTTGTATAATACTACCACACTATTGGAATATACAGTGGCAAGAAAAGTATGTGAGCCTTTTGGTTTTCTGAATAAATATGTCTCAAAATGTGATCTGATCTTCATCTAAGTATAATGTGTCTAAAAATAATTACCCAACAAAATTCTGATTTTGAACACACTCATTCAACATTCAAAATGGCAGTGGAAAAAGAAAAAAAAATACCCTTAGAATTAATAACTGTTTGATTCCCCCTTGGCAGCAATAACCTCAACCAGGCACTTCCTCGATGGCTGTGGATTAGACCTGCATCGTGTTCTTTGGACGTCTCCTGTGTATGGCCCGCTTCAAGTCAGTCCATAGCATATGTATTAGGTTGAGGTCTTGGCTCTGACTTGGCCACTCCAAGAGGTGGATTTTGTTTTTCTGAAGCCATTGTGTTGTGGACTTGCTCCGGTGTTTTGGGTCACTGTCCTGTTGCATCTCCCACCTTCTACACAGTTTCTGCTGACGTACAGACATCCTCACATTATCCTGAAGTATTGTCTGCTATACTGGGAATTCATCTTCCCCTCAATGATTGCAAGCTGGCCAGGCCCTGATGCAGCAAAGCAGGCCCAAATCATGATGATATGCCATGCCCTTTCTACAGCAGATGTAGCACTGTGTGTTTTTTACAAATAGTTCAATCTTAGTTTCATCAGTCCACAAAACATTTTGATAATGCTGCTGTGGAGTGTCAATTTGCTCTTTTTCAGGCATGCAGCAATGTTCTTTTTAATAAGCAGTGGCTTCCTTCGTGCTTTCCTGCTGTGGATACCCTGCTGGTTCAGTGTTTTACGTATTGTAGACTCATGAACAGAGATGTTAGCAACTTTCAATGAGCATTGTCATTTGTGGGTTGTTTCTTGACCTCATTGATTAGTCTTTGTTGTGCTCTTGGTGTTAACAATTCTTGATTGTAGCTCCTCTGAAAGCTCTTTCTGGTAAGGCATGGCTCACATAAGCGTGTTCTTCTTGTGCAGAGCAAACTCCAAAAGTTTGAGGTGTTTCTATCAGTCAAAGTTGCTGTAGTTCACACCTCCAAATGTATTATCTTAACGAGACTCCAGGTGATCTAAAACCTGACTCCAATTCATTGATTCATTTTTGAGGTCATTAACTCAAGGGTTCACATAGTTTTTCTTCAAGCACAATGAGGTTTTTTGGTTGTTCTCAATAAAGACATAAAAAAATCAGAATTTATTTGTGTAATTATTTTTCTTGCCACTGTAGTGTAAGTAATGCATTTTAAGCAACATTGTGTTACTTGTTTCCATAAACAGACTGTACCTGATATATTTTAAATGTAATTTTTTAATATTCAGGATGGATTTTAATAGATAGATTAAACTTATACTCATTTGTCCAATCAATGTTTGCAAAATCACCTGCTCAAAAAAGGAACACTCCCATTGGTCTATACTAGCTTGTTATATATGACGTTCCAGGAAGTTTAATAGCTGCCAATAAAGTGTATTTTCAGTGATGAATATGTGAGCGATGTTATTTAACTCAGAGAAACAGCAAAAAAAAGCATCAACAGTGAGTATTAGTATTTGTGTATTATACTGTATGTCTATTAGTTAAATTTTATTTTTAATAAAAAAAGAAGCAGGAGAGGTGTGTCTGCTGCTGTAGGGGGTGAATTAAGTCTGAGACAGGGACAGCAAAAAGAAAATCAAGTAGTGGAGCTTAAAAGTAACGAGTCACAAAAATATTTATGTCATAGCCTTATTTTTACATATCTGAATAATTCCTAACATTAAATAGGGAGAATAACTCCTCTTTTTAAAACAACGTGCTCCAGATTCAACAGATGTATGTAACTGCAAGTGAATGTTGATCTTTGTCGTGTGTCTTCACCTCTGTCTCTTAAACATGCTGTACAAATCTGTAAAAGTGAGCAGAACAGAGCGCACAATCTAGACACCTTTAATGACCTTCAATTACATTGAGCCCTGTTCCCATTTATTCACCTTCATATTCTTTGTGGTTGGTTTGAGCAAACACAGATATCTCTGTAAACAGGTTTGCATACAAATGACTAGTTTTACTCACTTAATCTGCTTTTTAATTCTCTGGTAAACCTCGGAAATGAGATGAAGATTGTATTAGGTTATATATCAAGCTATAATTTTTGTCCATGATTGCTCATCTCTAATAAGATCTAAGATAAAAACAATGTTTGTCACCACATTACTGTACATTTTCTGGATTCACTATGTAGTGCTGTTTTAATTTGTTACCACCTGTAACACAACATTAATAAAATATCTGATTCATAGCACACATATTTTGCTCTGTGTATATTTCCTCTGGAGCCTTGGATTATTTGTCTTCCACAGAGGTAGATTTAAACCATCTTAAATCAGAGCCTCTATTATTCCAGCTGTTGGGAAGGAGCCGGTCGAAGCTGTCTGCATCGGCTAAAATGTTTTCTCTGCTTCTCTTTATGAATTACTCTCACCTCCCTAGGCAGTTGACAAGAACCAGGACCTAGCCCCAGCGTCAGGAGGAGCCCTCTGCTTCCACCTGCAAGAACCACTCCGATACAGACCGCTTATTAAACTGCTTTAGAGAATGTTGTATTTTTTGTCTGAGGCTAAAATACACTTCAGGGATTCATGTTCTTCATTGCTATGGCAGATTTCTGTCAATTGTAACCCACTGAGGTCAGCTGTTAGGCCATGTTGATTGGGTTATTAATTTGTAATTTGTATTCGTTTCACTATGTTTTGCCTGTCTACACTTTACACACTGCCTCACAAAGGAAGGAGTTTGTGAAAGGTTGTGTTCATTGTCACCTTTAACACCTACTATACCTGCTTCAGTTTGTGTTGTGTTTTTACAATAGTTCAAAAAGCAGACGGGCAGTTGTCTTCAACCTACACACCTAAACTCAACACCCTCAATGGTATGAACTTAAAACATAAGGTGGTAAAAATGTAAATATAGTTCACTGTGGTGTGAGGTTTGTACCTGATCTCAGATTGGAAGAAGGGTCCTATGTCTTCTTAAGGGGGACTTACTTTGAGGGATGTTAGGTCCACCTTTGGGACATCATTCTCTTCTGTGAATCCTGTTTGACCCAGTGAACATGTGATGATTGGAGGGCCAATAACAGCACCCTGACAGTAGGAACTAGGGACAGTATCCTGACAGAAGTCTATTAAAGGTTTCCACATATGATAGCCTCATCGTATGTTATCCTTTGTGCTTGTTCTTGAATGGTACTTTCCAGTGCTTTAAGTGGACAAAAAAGAGGGCTGATATTAGCTTTAACAGCAATAATAAAAAAATGTATAATAAGCTTCATGGATGAGTGCTTTTTTGCTTGCGTTATTTGTTTAGCAGTATAACCAGAATCAATAACCTATTTACAATGGCCTCTTATCATCTATCAGTCTATTTCTGTGAGCTCGAGTGATTATAGGTGTTTCCCAGGGGTCCTTCTGTCAACAGCATTATCAGTCTCCAAATGTTTTTAGACATTTTCTGCCACTTTCTGTGTAAACTCCATGTGATATTGCTAAAGGCATTAGAGTCACGGTCCAAGACCTAGCACCTGTGTCAGGAGCCCTCTGCTTCCACCTGTGGGAAGCACTCGGATACAGACCGCTTATTAAGCTGCTTTAGAGAATATTGTATTTTTTGTCTGAGGCTAAAATACACTTCAGGGATTCATGTTCTTCATTGCTGTTGCAGATTTCTGTCAAATGGATGCCACTGAGGTCAGCTGTGAAGCCATGTCGATTAGAAGGTTAAAACAGGGAAAAAGTCTTAAAGCTAAGGGACAGAAACAGATATGGATGGATATGGATGCATGCTTTTTTTCTTGCTTTATTTGGAGATCAGTATAACCACAGGTTTATAACCTATTTAATGGCTTAATTTACAATGGCATTGTCAGCATATTTTTGCCTTTCTCACTTACTAGTTACACTTACTGTTTTACAACACAATTATAATAATTTTAATAAAAAGAAAAAAGACAATAATTAAGATAAATACAAATAATTATAAACATAATAGTCTAAAAAAAACAATATGGCATTTGCTTCACACAAAATAAGAAAATCATGTTCTAAATTGTCTTAATACATTGTTTTGAACTTGCTCTAATATTCAACAGTGTTGAGGCGGAGGCTTGCTGACCTGCTGTGTCTGTGTCTGGCTGGCTTGGAGATGTTTCAGCCTATAACATGTCTGTTTTAGAGTGCATTCTCTTTGAGCTCTTAAGCCTGGACAGCATGATTTTACGTGTGTGTTTTCTCTTTCCCTTTCTATGGCACTTACTTCTCATTCTGTTCCTCTTCCTCTTCTCTATTCCCTGAGCTAGCATCGGTGCCAGTAAAAATGAAAACCGAGTGTTACGCATGCGCATGTGTCACGCAATACACGAGAGAAAGCATAAGTTCACGGGTAATGAAGTCTTACAGTTTTTCTCATGGTGGGATGAAGTTGGGAGAGCGTTTGAGAAGCAGTGAAGCTGTACACGCCAGAGAGGGACTTCTAGAAGTAGAGCTACTCAGTGCCTCTGCGTTCCAGCACCAGATGAAAAGTACTGGTTCCTCAGAGACATGCCAGTACGTGGATTCAGGCCCAGTTAAAGCACTGGTATTGGTGCTTTTTGATGGAGGCCTAGCAGAAGAAGTACTTCAGGTCATTGCCAATTACAAAAGCATGTATGTGTGCAATATCCTGTTTTAAATTTAATCTTTAGTTTTAAAATCATCTAAAGTGGCATAGACAATTCTTCAAAAAAAAAAAAAAAAAAACGAACAGAAAAAAAAAACGTTTCAGCTCTTTAAAACCAACACTTAAATTAGTTGCAATTTTTTTTATATATTTGTTGCCCATTTTATGAAGTAATTTACATCTTCAAGAAAACAAATGCAACCATCTCTTCCAATGATTCTAATGCTTTTAGCAATATTTACACAGAAAGTGGCAGAAAATGTCTAAAACCTTTTTCTTGGAGACTGATAATGCTGTTGACAGAAGGACCCCTGGGGAATAACTATAAACTCTCAGTACACAGAAATAGACTGATAGCTGGCATGACCATCTGAAATCTTGTAGTGCTAAGACTGGAATCCCTGTAGGTAAACCTGGTCACACGTTAAAACAACGAGGTTAGGATTTCACAGACATTGTGTTATTACACTGAATAATGCAGTCAGAAGTGTCAGCTTGTCTTGACAGGATTTCAAGTGGTGGGCCATAAGGGTCAGCAATCACAGACGTATGTTAAATATTCTTTCCTTTAATTTGTTTTGAATTATTCCCAATAGTCTATGCCCTTCATTTCAGAGCTTTTTTCTTCCAGCCAGAGTGAATGAAATCTGCCTTGAGGCCTTCAGAATCAACAGTGCAGGGGCGCCTGTAGCTTAAAAATAATTTGTAATGAAACAGTACTTTAACCAATCAGATTTAGAGTTGGGAAGCCCAGGGCTAGCTAGCAGGCGTACAATAATGTCAGTGTTTTGATTGGATGGTCAGAGAGCGTAGCCTACTAGACAGAGCTAGCAACATACAAAAACTAAAATCATTTTATAAAGTGGACATTCTCTGGCCTAGAGCAAATGACAACTTATGCCAGAAATACGACAAGACAGACTGGACTTTCAGCATTAGCCTCTGTGGCAATAGAAAAGGGATTTATTGTTGAAACTGAAACACACAGAACTGTGCAACAGAGTAAATTAACTTTTCTTGAGGAAAGACTTTGTGTTCAAATAATCAAGTGTTGGTGAGTCACCTCTACGTTTTTTTCTTTTGACGCTACGGCTTCATTTTGAGGATCTTTCGGGTCTGCTGTGGATTAGATTGTGACAGGTGAATGATGATGAAGTAGTGGACAGGTGCGGAGGAGTCTCGTGCTTCAGAAAATGAAGTGTGAACTTGCTGCAGGGTAGCCACAAGACTTCAAAAATCCCGATGCACTAAACTCCCTCTCTACAGCCGACCCACCGCTCTATTGTGCTCCCCCTGCCCCGTTCTGAGCTGCATCAGCCCCAGTTTTCTCACATCTAGACAAAAATCCATTGGCAGCTACGCACATGGACGTTAATTGGGTTTCTTGCTTAAGTAATTTATTCTCGGTACATGCAATACCTCACTGTGATGCAATGCCCTGTTATACTACTTTTTTGTATTATACTATGTTTTCTACAAAGGTGGCATTATAATGACTGTATTAGGAGATGGTTTAATTCAGGTAGGGCACCACTGAAGACCCAGGGGTATAATGCATGGCCCCCCACTGAGAAGACGTAAGATACAGTTGTTTTACCTGTACTTCAAAAACATTTTATTGAATACATAGTTTCTACATTTTTCATGTTTCACTCAGTAAGAATAAGTAATGTTTTTTCCTATTTAAATAGAAGAGCTACAGAATACAGATGCAGCTAATCAGGACAGTGTTGGCTTTATGCACATCATTTTCTGACGTGATTTAAAATACCTTCTGCATCTTAAATCACATTTGTGCCTAAAACCTTTTTTTTCTGCTGAGTATGGGGCATGACCTTTACTATTCACCTTTCTCCTACTGATGTTTATATTGCTGTTCAATAAATGCAGCCTCATCCATTGCTGTAAGATCAATACAGCTGTCACAGATATTGGTATTGTATGAAGTAAAGAAATACAATAACTTCTTCAAAGATTTACAGTTACCAATGTGTTATATAATCAATACATGGATCTTGCAGAATATTAATTGGGTCATTTAATTTATTATCCAGCATTACAAGAAAATCTATGTTATTCCCAAGACAAGTCTTGTAACATGCAGCTGATCTTAATGGGATCACAGGTCAGATGTTGAGGAGATTATTAGAGCTTGGAAAGCCAATGGAAAGAAAGGGATTTAAAACCAAGCCTAACCTATAATTAAATGCTTAGTTTGTTTCTACAGTGGTCACATGACCCCGCAGTTAGAGATTGTTACCCAGTGTTATTTTGGTAGCGCTGAAATCCTACTTTGTATTAGAGGTCGGGGTTAGCCAATATAGGAAACTACTCTATTAAACGTTATGCTTTGGCCTTTGTAGACTGTCTACACTGAACTAAGTCTCACTGTATAAATTGTTATCATATTTAAATGTGCATTGTGGTTCAGATGTAATAGTACAAGCAGGTCACACATTCACATTCGTCGGAAGTGACTGAAGTTACAAGCTGCCAACCTTTTTGAGTTCTTTCTCAGAGTTGTCCTCTCAGAACAATCCCCCTGTTCATTTGATTTCACAGTGGACATCTGTCACTAATTCCTTCCCGAACGTGTAAACAATAGGACATGCACACTGAGGGATTGAGTGTCACCACATCCTGTCAAGTTGTTTTGTCTCCGGTTGTTATTTTTCTCTGGAACTAATAGCTGTACCAGTACTAATGTAGTAAGACAACAGAACAGCTTTACACTGGACTTAGTAGCAAAGGTTTTCTGTATTTTTTTATTGGCTAATTTCCCTCATGAACAGTGCAGTTAAGGAATTTCAGTAATGATATAATATTTACAGTAAAGGAGCTATGAGAACTTTATTTGAGATTATTATGTTTGATCCCCAAACTGGGTTCTTGCCTGTTTGAGATTAAGCCCTTCCTTCATGGGTTTGTGTAACTCACATTTCTCATACAATGCACATGCAGGGCTCACATCCCTGATGACTGCTAGTGATGGATCAAATGTGTTCCTCCATGGCTCTGTACTAAGGCTTGTCATGTAAGCTCCCAGCCATTATCTCGCAGCCAATTCAGAAGACCTTGTGGCATAACCCAAGCGGCTTCTTTGACCTGAGGAGCTCAGCTTGACAGCGCCCCGCTCCCACTTTGAAATTAGTCACTGTCTGACAGGTGGGGATGGATGTGTGTGATCTTGGCCAGATTCATACTCTTTTTCACCCCTATCTATCATCACCCACAGCTCCTTTGGTCTCCTTAGGGCTCTTTTTGTTACAGGCTGTTTACTTTTCACTGTGAGTAGGTCGCCACTGCTCTTGGTGTGTGGAGTAAAGACTTCAGCGAGTCTACATTCTCATGTCCATCCTTATTACGTCTTTCTCTAGTCAACCTGCTGTTTTACCCGCCACATGCCCCAGCCAAAAAAACTCAAGAGGCTAACATTTATCAAGATTTACAAGAGATGAAAGTGTCTAACGTTGCTCCTTATCAGAATATTATGACACCATATTTTCAGCCAGTGCCTTCTGCTGTGAGACAGTGCGGGAGACAGATTGTCAGAGTCTCTGAGAACTGCTACAGTATAAGCCAAGTATGTTCTAAACTCGCTGTATGATGCAGACAGTCTGCCTCGCCTTGCTGTGCAGTGCACTGAATATTCTTAGGTGTAAGATGAGTCAAATGAATTGTAAGTAATCCGTCATTTGCGTTCTATTATTGACTTTTTAACTAGGAGATCCTAGCAGTCTTAAGCCTGGATGAATCTGTCATTTTATGGACCAGCATTTGTGCAGTGTGCATTTTCAACACTAACTATGGAATGCTGCTTTTTTATAGACTTTTATTTTTGAGACTGCTTAAAAAATATGTTCCTTTAAAGCAGTGGTGGGCAAACTAAGGCTTGGACTGTTTAATCTGGCCCTCAAATAATTTACTAATAATTTATTGATAATAAAACACTGCATATATTTTCCTTCAATATTCTGCAGTAATCAGTTAATTCCACTGTGACATGCTCCAAACAATAACAACCTTTCCTAAAGCTAGCATCTTTACTGTCAGCAAGAGATAGTTTTTACTTGTGAATTGTGTTTATTGGGCATATTGTTAAACTATAGCCAAAACATTTGAATATTTGTTTTTAATTGAGCACAAGTGACTTTATCGTGTTGGCCTAACCCTTCACAAGAGTCCAATATTCTTATGCGGCCCATGAAAAAATAATTGTCCATCTGTGCTTTAAAGCAGAACAAGTAAGATTTGTGCAACTCCCTCTACAACTTCCTTCAGTGAAGCACATCACGTCATAATTACTCCCAGTGCAGCTTTGGACAACAACGCTCACCAGGAAACTATTTTTGCAACTACAGTACAAGAAATAAAAACCTTGATAGAGGTTGGTTATTTTTGAAATTGTCTTATAAAGTCATTGTTTGATTGTTTTATTCACTGTCCACCAAACATTATATGGAAAAGAAAATTCCCCTCTGAAATGTTATTTTCTCTTAATTTATTATTTCAGCGTCTAATTTATTGTACATTGTATTGTCATAACAATTGTGTAGCTTTGGCCTTGTGAAATCTTGCATTGGGACTAAAAGTGAAGCCAGACGCTAGGTATATATTTGGGTCATTTAGTATAATATTGAAACTACCGTTTGAACTGTGGTTGTCTCACTTCTCACTGCGTAGTAACATAGCATAGCATCTCTGCGAGTCATAACTAAATAAATGTCACATAACAGTAGCAATACCTCAAAAGACTTAAAATAACAATACATGTAATGGAAACTGGAAGATTATAAAGTTATTATTACAAAGTATCTTTCAAGTTCACAAGCTTTCTCTCGGTCAAACTGACGTATGCTTTTCCTAGAATTTATGGACAAAGGTTGTCTTTGTCTTTTTGGTGGCTCTGCCATGACTGATGATGAAATCAAGTGTATGCCATTTTGGTATGATCTTAGGGAGATCATACGCTCATCATACTGCCGGAGGTCGCTATGAGTATATTGAATTACCATAAAGCAATTTGTCACTCTCGTGTGAACATAAATATGACAGATGATAGTGCAAGGCTTCAAACACCGTTACAGCTTAATTACCAATGTAAAGACTTCGAAAACTATTAATGAAGGATATAGTTCTGCTTTAAAGGGTCATTTTTGTACAACACAGGTCAAAATGTATTAAATATAGATATAGTTAAATATTTACTTATTATATTTATTTATTTAAAACTATGAAAAAGGCATGGAGACAAAGTGGTTAGCATTTCTACCTCACAGCAAGAAGTTTGTGGTTTAGATCCCCGGGCTTCCAACCTGAGGAGTCTGCACGTCCTGTCCGTGGAACCTTGGGTGTGACCACTAATGGGAAGAAGAAGATGAGTGAATGTCCAAATATAATAATAAGTTAAGTTTCATTGTACTACTGAGAAGCTTTGAATTTAGAAATTTACTTTCCATTATTTCTAAAACTTAGCATAACAAGGTCAATACAAGACTGCTGGGCAAATGTCTGATTGAAAAACATTCAAATTATTAAAGAGCATGATTGGATGTGGACAAATCCGCAGAGGAGTCTAATCTTGTGTGTTATTTCTGGTATCCACTGACTGCAGGCCCTTTTCGTAGGGCTGCAGCTGCAATTTGGAACACCTTGGCAGTGTCCCCCCCAGGCTGGAATAGCATCAAGTGTGTATGTATAGTCCTCTCAGATTTACATCTTATTTTAATGGATAGCCTAACCATCTGCGTATGTTTGTTTTTTGCTATAAATAAATAAAAAATAGATATCGAGTAGGAACTAGCTACCATCTTTCTTCATACTATACAGACAGTATGCTAACACATTAAACTATAATGTATTATTGAGCCAGAAGAATGTGTTTTTAGTATGTCTGTCACTCTTCTTTAATCCTTCATAAATCAATTTATCTGTATCTCAGAAAATGGGAGCATCCTCATCCTGAAAAAAAACCCAACTCCAACAACAGTGTGCAAACCAATCCTCTGCTACATTTTATCAATAATATACTAGTATTTGACAAGAGTTTTGTTGGAGTAACATATTAGAATACTGAATACAGACATTTTACTAAAAAAACTGCCCAGAACTGAATGTAGGAGATCAAAATAGAAGTCTTGAGATCCAACACATTGGGATATAGTGCAAAAAGAGAAAGAAACGTGATACATGAGGTTATGACTTTGAATATGTTGCTAACGAACAGTCACCATTAGGCAGCGAGCAGCAGGAACACAGTGACTATTTCTCTTATACCAAAGGGAAATGTTTTTGCTTTTTTACGGCATATAGAAAAAGCACTTTTTTGCTAAACCTACTTGGGAGAGAGATTACTCAAAATACAGCCTGAGAGCAAAAAATAAAAACGCAGGAGGTATGTTTTTAATTACCTGTTCCAGTTAGGAAGACATAGTGAAAAAGGAGAAGGTTGGAATCCAACCCTTTGACTTAAAAAAGCCACAGATGCAACGTCTTCCTCTCCCCTCTGTCCTTTTGGTGTTGTGTTCCCACTATCTTCGACCAATATTAACTTGATCAAAAGACAGTGGCTGGTGCCGTAGCAAACTAATATGCTCATTAGCATTGACAAGGGTGCCTGGGAGCAGTTCATGTGCATTAATGAAGTAAAGAACTGAGCCAAACAATCGTATTCAGCTAGCTTTGGAATGCATGGCCAGCCACACACGGGGCTCCCTAATGATCCGAGGATCTGAACTTGGGCAGAATTCAATAGGCTGTTGTCAAATGCCTTTGTTCAACAGCTCTGTACTGTTATCATCTATAGCTTATGGTGCTTTTGTAAATCCTGTGAATAATGTTCAAATGCCCCAAGTCGGATTATATTTTTAAATGCAAACAACTGAAACAGAGTGGGGTCCCCTTACAACATGTTGTTCCACTTGCAATGCTAGAACACTAAAAGAAAAAGAAAAAAAATAAATAAACAAACAATTTTCCATGCATTTTTAGATATGTTACCCGAGGGATTTGTTTAATTTCCATGCATGAATTGGCCCTTTCATTTTCTGTTGCTAAAACTGAGTCAGTGAAGCAAATGAGTTTTTACTCCTTTTTTAGGACAAGAGGTCATTTCATTACATTTTCTATCAACACCATGGATATGCTGTGCTTTATATTCTGCAGACTAGATTATTTGAATTGATTGACCACTGACATTTAGCTGTTGTTCTCTGTGATGCAAATTTTAACTGCAGGAGCTGGTAAAGGGCATTATTTTCAAAGTACTCACACCTGCCTCCTCCTCCCACAGAGCCGTTCTGGGGCACAGCCTGGCCACGAGGCTATAGCTCACCACAAAACCATTTGAAAGATGACATTTTATCAAGACCATCTTCAGATGTGAGTATGGGTGAGTGCAGACAGTGTTCAGGTCAATTGTCCCCTGCGTGCTGCAAGGTGTCTGCTGGGCCATACGAATTTCACACCTGTTCTTTTTACCCCATCGGGTCCTATATGTCCCAGCCTTTAGTTTATACACTCTATACAGAGAACTCATACAGCACTATTTAAAACATGTGATCATTAACACCACCAGTAATATCTTTATTTTGCCAATTCTGTTTTTGCATTCAGTTATGTACCATAAAAACTAACTCCTGGTTAATACATATTTTAATGCATTTACAGCTGAAAATTTGTCCAAATACTGGAGTTGCACTTGACTAATAAAGTAGATTAGATTAAGTATTACATCTAAGTGGGTCATTTATTTATGTTTTGTACGCATATTTTCTAAATTACGGAAAACCCCTTTATGTTTCTCTAATTATGATTTGTAGAAATATAACCATGTCACAAAAAGCTTTTAAAAACATATAATGAAGGAGATATGATAGATAGATTTTTATTGATCAATCCATTTGTATTTGTGGAAAATTCATTTAATTTTGGTGGACTAAATTGATTTATTTGTTGTTCAAGAGAAAAGAAATCACATGCAGTGCTTTTGAAATGTCCTATGTTCTATGACAAACAGCTATCATTCACCAAAAACAAGGAGCTTTGTTATATTAAAAGCATGCCTATTTGTGAAGTGACTATAAAAGTTAGTGCGTGCATAAAAACAGAAAAGTAATATAGAAAACAAGAATAAACAATTGCTCTGCATGCTTCCAGCATCTATCGACACCAACCCCCCTGTGGGCCTTGTTAGGCAGTAGCTACACCTAAAAACACACAGCATGCAGCCTAATTTGGCAGACACAGCCATGTATTGGGTGCTTTCCTTTCATAAAGGCAACGTTGCACTACCAACAAGTTGTGTTTGAACCTGTGCATGACTCAGTGATGGATTTTGGTTCCACTTGGATGCCCTTTGGCCGGGGTTATCAAGCATTGGCAAGAGGTGTTGTTGGTCCAAATTGAAATGAGTGAGTAGAATAGAGCTTCCCCAAGCATCATGACCTTTGCTAGCCACTCCATCAGTTGCTCATCACCGTGGGCTCATTTATCAGCAACACGACTCTCTGAGGAAACTCACAGGTGCTGCCCTGGATGGGGTCACGCACTATGTCAGGTCATCTCACACGGTCTTTGCTGCAGGCATTAAGCAAGTGGGCGTAAACACACTATTGGCTGGTCAATATTGAATAGAACAGAGGTCGGCTGCATCGCTGATAATTCAGGAACTGGTGTGCCAGTCTCTGACTCTGACAGAATTTCAAGACTTTACTGATTTTTACTTGGGGCAGGCCGAAAAAATTAGTTTAATAGTGTTAATACTGTTTTTAAATTGTACTATGGTATTGATTTTTGGTAATTATCCTTATTTTAGAAGTAAATGTGAGACAAAACTCTAGGCAGCCTCATTGCAATAATGTTTTATTTCACATAAATATATACATCATTTCCACATTTAATTTAATCTCATTTACATTTCTGAGAGACATCACCCCACTTTAACCAACCCTCCATCTAACAACCTAAGTGTAGCAGAGAGACTTCTGGTTGGACCATTTATAAAATAGTGTAATCACTCAACTGACTGCCAGCAGGGACCAGAAGAGGGCAAGTCCAAATTCAGTTAAAGCCCACTCTTATACAATCTATTGTAAATCTTTGGCTTCACCCAGAGCAATGATTCAACCCAAACAAAGGCCTCCTGACATGTTATCAATATAGATGTTAAAACACAGGCCAGCCCCAAGTTAATTACTTAAGAGATTTGGTGGTTCAACCAAACTAATGAGTAAAACCGGTTTTGAATTTTAAACACTAGATATGGCTTTAATGTTTTTAAAAAAAAAAAAAATCATTAATGGTATAATTGTTGCAGTTGCGGTGTCTTAAATACCATTATTAATTTTACCCTAAACTTAGAATTTTTGATACGAGTCTGTGTTAAAATGCATTAATAAAATCTGGTCAGGGGGTGCACAGTGTTCAACTCCAGTTCATACCCCGGCCGACTCAAACATCCTCGGCCAACTCTCGCCTTTCTGTGATGAGTCTGCATGTCCACCCTGAGTTACAGTGGGTTTTCTCTGGGTACTCGCCGTCCAAAGACATGCATGTACAAGTCAATTGGCAACTCTAAAGTGTCCCTAGTGCATGAATGTGAGGATTGAACGACTGTCTGTCACTGTCTCTAAATGTTCACCCTGCAACCAACACCAACAGTGTGTACCCCACTTTAAAGGACGCTAACTGTGCCGCATTGTTTATGCCACCTGTGTAAAAGTACTTTGCTGCTTGTTATATTCTTCTAATTTCCATTTGGAAAAACTCAACATGTGAGAGATGCAAAGTTTTTATGTGCCTTCTTAACTTACAAGGTTTCATACTGTCTGCAGCGAGTGTTTTTAGACATAGGCTAACACACACAGTAAAGCCGAGAACAAGATAAGCCTTGTCATATTTGTGTTAACTTAGTCTTTGATGTTAACTTCTGCTTTTGCCATTTGGATTTTTATTTTTTTTGCTTTCTTTTTGTGTTGCTCCTGCAGTGTATTTCTCAAAGTCGTAGGCCAGACATGGCCAAAGTCTGGCCCAAGGGCCAATCATGGCCCAAGATGTGATTTTATGTGGCCCTTAGCTTATTTGATAAAAAATGTATTGTTTATGGCCCCGACAGCAGCATCTTTATATAAATCGGTAATATTCAACATGAACTTGTTCAATCCATCTAAGACCTATTTAAATCCAATTGAAACCTGTTCAAATTTATCTAAACCTGTTCAAAACCACTTAAAACCTGTTCAAATCCAACTAAAACCTGTACTAGAAATCTTCCTCTTATCAAACGTGGCCCTCTTTGCAAAAGGTTTGCACACCTCTGTCGTAGTCTCTCTGCCCGGAGCATGTCAGTCACCATGGAAGCACTTTATGTTTGGTGTCACCTTAAAAGCGCGTAGCAGCACTGCTCAACATTAGGTCTGTGTTGGGATTCAACAAACATTGGAATGGAATGGTTTCCATACTTGTAAAGATTCTGATTTTTAAAAAAATTGCAGTGGTCTCTTAATTTTTTCCAGAGCTGTACACCAGTGCCACAGACACTGGAGGCAAGGAGGGTTAAGTGTCTTGCCCAAAGACACAACAACAATGAACTGTGGGGAATCGAACTGCCCACCTTCCGGTTTAAGAACGACTGCCCCATGGTATACAGTTTAAATCAGGGGTCTCAAACTTAAATTACTTCGGGGCCGCAGGAGGCAGAGTCTGGGTGAGGCAGGGCCGGATCAGGTATTCCACAAAAAAAGCTTTTTTAAATCCTCTTAAACGTCATTACTAACAGGTCTTTAACTTCAATAGGTTCTTCTGAACCTGACGTATCCTGAACTTAAATGGAATATTGAAGAACATGAATGAGCGGCCCCATTGGATGTCCACTCCCCTCAGTAATATTGTCAACATAACATCGGCGTTAATTTGCGGATTTGTCATGATAACAAATCCGCATGGATAGTGGTGGTCAAATTTTAACCAACTTTCAAATAAATCAACCAATTTCAAATGATGGGAAAACAAAATACAATCTGCATGGTGCCAAATCCAATGCCTGTAACACTGAATTTGTCCAGCTCAAGGTCAAACATGCTCATTTCAAACACAGTAAGAAGCAGAAATTTTATGACCGCTATGTGATGTTACACGGGCTCTTCCGTAGTTGTGAAATGTTTCTCTGCCTGCATCAAGCCCAGCCAATGGCCCGCCCCCAGGAGCCACTTTGATGGTAGGTTGGTTCAGTTCCAGCTTGCACAAAAAGGAACCTTCCACACACATAACGTGCTAACATGCCATTCATATAAAACTCGCAGAGCACACTAACATTAAACTTTCATATCGTCCTGCGGGCCACAAAATATCGTCTCGAGGGCCGCAGTTGGCCCCCGGGCTGAGAGTTTGAGACCCCTGGTTTAAATGATATATCTATCTACCTACTTTAAGTTTATTTAGAAAAAAAAACATGATATACGAACAACAAATAAATTACAAATCATCTCATTTACTAAAAACAAACCTGTCTTCTCTCCTTTTTGAAGGTTGTTTGCCATCTTTTCTAATGTGTGATGTGTCCTTTAAACATTGTAAACTCTTGCGTTGTGTTTGTGGCGTCCCATTTGCTCTTATAACACATACATAGTCTACAGTCAGAGGCTTGAGGACCCATATGTTAGGCTGTGACTCAAATCAACCCCCGTAAAAGTAATGATGGCTGGTTCGTGACATGCATGAGGACTCTGTTACGCACCAAACTCATTTACAAGCCATCGCCTTAGCTCCCCTCTATGCCAGTCATAACTCAGCCATTTTTAGAGAGATGGCACATGGATGAGGTCACAGAGAGACCACAGACGCTGCTCACAGCCTGATAATAGCTGATGACTTTGAGTGGTCTTCAGAGAGAGACACTTGCAGAAAATTCTGATTACATTCAAATTCAGACCATGAACTGGACTTTTACTCTACAGCTGAATGAGGCACCACTTTATTTGATGGTCTCTTTATTTATACTGTCACGATCAGATCAAATTAAGAAAATGGGGTTGTTTAGCTTGCACTTAAATGCTGACTTGTAAATTAGTTGTGTGTTGTGGTTATGGTTAGTATGTGTGACACTGAAGGATACTCTATAGCTGAGGTGCTGACTTAATGCACTGATGAATTGGTCACTTGTTCCTAGACCCTGACACTACCTTTTAGCTCGTATTAAGCTAAAAAAAAAAAACATGATGACAGGGCTCAAGCCATGAGTTGATTTTGATGGGCACGCAGTCGTTATCTCTGCTGGTTGCCACTAATCATATACGTGCACAGAGTAATGGCTCGGGTCACACGAGTGACAGAACTTCAAGGGCAAAACTGTCCTGGCCTTTCAGTTTTAGATGAATAGGGCATCTGGTGATTTCCTATGGAGCACAGTGTGACCACAGTGACTCACTGCAATTTGAGGTGGCTTTATAATGTCAATAAAAGCATTAATAAAGTTCTACGGTCAAATACATTTGGCAAGCAGTAATCACTGAATGAAGCCACAAAAGTTTTTCTACCTTATTGGATCTCATTGATGGTAACGTACTCAGTTAAAATCATTAATCCAAGGCCTCTTTATAAAGTCTTTATTAAATTACACAAGAAACACATTTACATGGTCATTGGGAAAACACAATTCACATTTGAGTATAAAGGACAGAACTTTCATGTTGGGTTCATTTTGTTGCTGTAATGATTTCATTCAAAGTAAGACAACAAAAGAAGAAAACCTGAAATATATATATATATATATATATATATATATATATATATATATATATATATATATTTTAAACAGCCATTGTTACATTAATAAAATAAACTTTTTAACAGTTTTAAAAGTGTGTAAGCAGAAGCATAAGCTTATAACGCCCATCCCCCAAACCCTTTTACCTTGAAATAGAAATTAAGAAATAAAGATAGCTGCCTTTATCATAAGTACTTCATACAATAATTATTAAGAAAAGAAAATCCTGTCTACAATAATAGAATTTATGAAATAAAAAATACAATCATGACTCTTTTTTACTATTATTAATTACTTTCACATGATTGATATTATTGAATTATATTTTTCTTAATTAAATATGTTTTTAAATCTTGATAATGTTGTACTACAAATTGTAAAAACTATTTTTAATAACTACTATGTTGTTTTAAGTGTGTTTAAAAAAAGTGTGTAAAAAGTTGAAAATGGTATTGAATCATGTAAAGAACAGATCAGACAAATAAGCACAAACTTACTTTTTTGTGTTCCTAAAAAAGCAAAGAAAAACCCCTTGCTGCTTCCTCCATCAACACCAGCACATTGTTTGGCTTTAGAGTTGCACATTCAGAAATCATGCTGTATGTGAAATGTGACTATTGTATGACAATATAACATGTGATGAAATACAGGTATGGTTTTAACTGGTGCAAAGCATAAAGCATAAATGAATGTAATCACTAACACGAGAGTACTCATGAGAAAAGTGAGACCTTTTGTCTCCGTCAGATATATGGGACTATTATTAGTGTTTATTCACAGTCTCAGCTCTTTTCATACTGTTCCATCTTATTTCTTCCTGCCCCTCCATGATCATTAGTGACACCAGTTATCTTGTGGTAAAAGAATGGTCTCAATAAAAATGACTGCTTGGGTCTGTAACCATGTTTTCTAGATGTTCTCCCAGCCACACCACATTATCATCACTCACCACAGTGATCTTCTCATCTGCATGGTGGCGGCTCTACTGCCAACATAGGGACAAGAAATTGGACCTCAGCGGGGAGTTAAATGCGCCTTCAATCTCAACAATCCTTTTAATCTTTCATCAATCATGGGGAAGCAGCTCGGAGCCCTGATCCTATTACAGTTTGAGGGGAATAGCTTTGAATTGACAAGCATGAGATGTGCATTGAAGTTTGCAGTACAAGAAAGTTGTGAAGGCTTTGGCTTTGGCAATTCAATGGAAAAGCATTTTGAAATCAAAGCAGACAAACAAACAAATGGAGGCAGAATTCAAAATGTTGTTTACTTAAACAAGAATATCAAAAATGTGAGAGAGGTTGAATTGTCTGTGAGAATGATTGACAAACAAGGAGTAAATTAAATGGAAAGTTTGTTCAAGTTTCATGAAGCAAAAACCCGGAACAGCCTCCCAGATGAAATAAAACAAGCCTCAACTTTAACAATGTTCAAAGGGGAAGTTAAAACCCCTCCTCTTTAGCTCCGCCTACATTCAGTAAAGACAACTCTTCATTTTTCAATTTTTTAAATTTTTCTTATGTTTCTTATTCTATATCTTGTCTATGTATTTTAAATTTGTCTTTTATTTCTGTAAGACTCTTTGAATGATCCACTGTTTGAATTGTGCTATATTAATAAAATTGCCTAAATTGCCAAACCAAACTTCTTTCACAATATTTCCAATCCAAATGAGCAAACAGATTAAGAGCAATGACGATTAAGACCTGCAGGGATAATTTATTTCAGTTCAGAATGTTATTGGTGCAGTAAAACTACTTCAGATGGTGGTCCTTTTAGTATTGGACATAGCAAAGTCTAAATGTTATCAGTCGAATTAATAGTTTGTGTGCAAATGCAAAGTACAGCTTGAGGTGTAATAAATACAAAGTATATCATTTACTTCTTTATTGTATATAATTCTAAAATAAATCTGTGAAATCTATCCATAAATCTACATAGTGTTCTTTCTGTATAGCTGACTGGCGCTTGTGTAATTTGCATGTTGATCCTATACTCAATGAGTTACTTATGAATTGTATTTTATTCATTATGAAGCAAGAAAAGCATAGGTTCAGTGCACTTTTCATCTCCATGACTTTCATTGTTCTGATGTGTCTGCTGCGTTTTGAGCATCTGTGGAAACTGATCCTTTCCCTAGAGGCCACAGGAGGAATTGCAACAAATAGTATGCAGCTTGAGGATACAAACACTACAAAACAAAAAAAGGCATTTTAGACTTTACAGTGTTTAGCTACAATATGTTAAGCTTTTGTAAAAGAAAAAAATATAGCATTTAGATACAACAATTTGAAGAAAACAAATAAAGCCCAAATCTGAATTAGTTACTTTTATACACATTTAGTAGTTTATTCCTAGCCTGGTTCTACCAGACTCTCGTACATTTCATTTGTACAGAGAGTCTGGCCTCGCTCCATTGACAAGCGTTTACTTCCTTGTATGCGGGAACTCTGTTGAAGTTTAAAACTATTGGATCTGCCCAGAGTCACAGGATCTGCCATAGCCAATCGCTAACGTGTTGTCGTGACGTATGTCATGCGCCGAAACCGACTGGAAACAACAAGTCACTCCCTCTGTTCGCTGATTGGTCCTACAAAAAATTGATTTCTAGAAACCTAAGAATATACAGCGATCCCAGACTAAGTACTAAAGCGAAATGAAATTGAGCGGAAGTACGTAGGAGGGCGGAGCCAGGCTAGTTTATTCCAGCCTGCCATTTAAACTAAATGTCACCCATTTACAGATAATACAAAGCCTGAAACACCTATGACTGTCTACTTTTAATATAAACATTAAGACAGTGAAAAGGGAAAGAAGACAGTTTGAGAGAAAACATCAGCATCACTGAGTAGTGGCTAATTAGGGTTTTTATGGGGCATGTAATTTGAGCCACAGCATCAGGCCTTGATTAAAAGTGAACACATTTTTTGTACAAGAACGCAGAACTGCTGTACGGCCAGTAATGGTTCAAGTTCAAAGCAACAAAGCAAGTCACTATGGATAAATGGTTTACTGATTGCAGTTTTGCTTCTGGCAAGTTTTGTGGTTAAAACATGGGTAAAAAATGGATTTGAAATAAGGAATTTCTTTGTGCAAAATGCTTTTAACATTCATTCAGCAGATTATGGGAGTAGAAAACACTTTTACCGCACATACTGTACAATACTGTTCCTTGAGCAGGTTTTGTGCTTCCATCTGGAGTTTTCTTGAGAACATCTGGCATATGTTTATGTTTGATCATTTATACTTAGCTGTGCTTTCTTTTGTATCTTTTGCATTGTATTACACAAAGCATCTATTTTCTACCCAGTATGATATACACAGTCCAAATGTCTTAGTCTCCCTCTGTTTTCAACTCTTAGAAACCTTCCTATAACCAGAAGGTTGGCGTTTCGATTCCCGCTCCCCTGCTCTCTTCATTCTGTCGTTGTGTCCTTGGACACTTCACCATCCTTGCCTCCAGTGTCCGTAGAACTGGTGTATGAATGTGTGCTATTGTAGAGTTTGGTGGTGGTCTAAGAAGGCTGTGAGCGCCTTGCATGACAGCCCCCCTCTCTGTCTGCCCCAGGTGTGAATGTGTGTGAATGGGGTGAATGGATGCATCATGTAAAGTGCTTTGGGTGCCTGAGAAGGGTACAAAATAGCGTTATATAAATGCACACCATTTACCATTTATCAAACACACAATGACTTACACACAGCGCTTAATTTGTGAAGCTGAAGGTGGGGAACACAGAGGGCAAATTTAGGGGAAGTATTCCCCCAGCATCAAGAAAGAAAAAAAGGTAAAGAAACATATTGCATTTTGTTTCTAAATGATTTTTAATAAACTAATGAGCAGTTTGTACAGGCTGAATTATAAATCAGAGTTATAAATTTAAATTAAAACAGACACTTTAACTTTAAGAAACTTCTGAAAAAAAAAAGGTGCCGGATTCAGTCAAATAAGTCCCAGTCCCGATTTAGGAGGTGGGGAAATATATTCCCTTGTTCCCCCACAAATGAAGCACTGCCTACATATGTCTATAAAATACTGGACTTTTACCGTTTAAGTATATTTTGTACAAATAATCCAGTCACGCTGTACAGCTTTGGTTATAAATATGCAAATTGTAGCGAGTTTTATTTTCGCTCTTAGTTTCTTTTTGAGCCATGAGATGTATCTTAGCTTGCCGTAATTTATTTTTCACACATGGGGCCACATGGAAATCAGTGCATAACAAGTGAATTACAGGCTACCACCTGCAAACATAAGCCTGAATGCACCTTCTCAAACTAAAACTGGCCCTTTTCCTCCTGTTGCCTGGGTCAACGGCAAATCTCCCATTCCCACAATGACACAACGACAATACCAGGCCAGACTTCAGTTTTACATTTGAAAGCATATTTAACTTTTCACTCATCCATTCACTGCCTGTGAGCGGTAAGACTCTGAGCCTGGCCAAGATTAGCTTTTGGCAGACAATGCTGTGAATTAAAGGCCACACATGGCCCCTCTCTTGTTCTCTGGGTGACCAAACACACTTCCAGGGCCAGGAACTCTTGACCAGCCTTTTTAACCCACAAGGAGAATCTAGGACTTTGGAGATAAGTATATGGCACTGGATTTGAGATCAGAACCAGGCCAGACAAAAGTTTGGGAGATGGAACAAGGCAGATGGTGTTTTTTGCTAACCTATTAAACTTTGGTGTCAGAGGTTTAGCAAAGGTTGAACTAAATGTTAACTGAATCATTTAATAGAGTAAGCTACTGGGGAAGTTTAGCATTTTAAAAAAAATAACAACTGCATTTTTTGTAACTACGAGTTACCCCATTCTTATTTTAGTAACTTTAGAATCACTCTGCTGCACACACATGTTCTTGATTAACAATGAGACCGATTGCAAGAATACTTCAAACATGCATCCTTACAAACACTGTATGCAAAAATGTATACATTTTCAGAAATGAGTTGAACTTGGTGTTAAACTTAGTTGAGATTGAGGAGGAAGAAAGAAATCTCAATACTCAAACGTTAAGTTACAGGTGAGTAAATTTGCATGGTCCCTTTTGACAGAGCCATGCAAAACAAATATTTCTGACACACAAATTATACACTTTGAGCAAAAAAAACCCTGCTTCTAACAGTTATTTTTAATTTGTTTTTGAAACAATGTCACAATCAGCTAATGCTAAAGCTGTGAGAGCGTTATTATACTCCTGTAGTTATTTAATAGGCTACAACTGCACTGCTATGTAGCCTAGTTATAACACAGTAATTCTAATTGTTAATAGCCTAACATAGATGCGTTGGACTATTTGGTGCATCACATTAAGGGAACAGTTTCCATGAGTGAAACTAGTTTAATAAATACCCTTTTTAATTTGGATTTGAGGCTTCAGAATAACATGAGCAGACAGTGTGGTACCTACTAGAAGCGGTCTAAACCGAAGGGGGCGACCACGAACAGGCAGCCGTACAGTCATCCCTGCTCCAGCTCGTAATAGTAAATGGTGAGGGAGTCATTCCCCAACAGCAGCAGCAGCTACAGCAGGAGCAGATACGGCGGCTGGCGGTGTCACCTTATCTGTCTCCCTCTATCGCTGTGTGTCCGGGGACTTATTTCACAAATTTCTCCCAACGGATCCTTTCCGCGAGGTTCAATTAGGTGTGTGTGTGTGTGTGAGTTAATGGGCATCTTGGACGACTGCCTCCTAACCCATGTGTGTGTGTGCTTTAGAGATTGTGCGCGGCAGCAGCAGCAGAGACAGCACCTTGGAGCACAAGTAGGAGGAGGATTTTGGCGTACCGTGTCGTGCACAGTGGAAATACACTCCTGCTACTATCAAACCAGGGAAGAGCAGGAGGCGAAGTAGAAGCATACGGGCTTTTTGGAGCACCCCACTCTATATTGATGAATTGTCAACGGGACAGGCCTGCTACATTGGATGTGTCTCCAGCATGGTAAGATTCATTTAAGAGTGATTGTGCATGGGTTGCAGAAAAAAAACATGCATGATGCAGTGGGGAGAGCTAAAGGACCAGCAGCACTAGCACATCTTCCTTTTTACATTAGCGACGCGTGTTTGCGACGCTTTAGCGACCCAAGTCCTATTCCCCGCGCGCTGTAGTCACGTAGGTAGAGATTAACGCCGCTTTAAGAATTATGCACCAAGAAAACCTACAGGAGCCTTCATCGGTAGCTATGTAACAACCTTAAAGCTGTCATCGCTGTGCTGGCTGAATTTGATTTTTATTAGGGTTTTATAACTAAGTCCATAGCTGCCGATGCGAGCAGGCTACGAGATGGGAAGGGCTGCGACGCGTCCTAATATCACATCTCCTCATAAATAACCGACGTACACGCACGACGCTGCATTTGGAGGCAGGTTAAAAGTGCCCTGCTTCCTTCGTGAGGCTGCGAACCTTGTCAAAGGCGTTTTCAGGGATGTAGCTGCATTGGAAACAGAAGGAGGTGTTTGGTTTAGGGTGGAGAGGGAATGAGATGGAGGTTACGTTTGACAAAGACAGTATTGATGTTCAGGTGAGTTCACGTGAAGTTTGGAGAAAGCTGGGGCTGGAATACGCTGGTGTGTAGCCCCAAATTTCTAAAACGGAGTTGTAATAAATAAGACTGAGACTTTTAGGGCTTTCTAGGTAGGGTACATTCACACAGTGATATAATTTAAATGATATAAAATAATAACCTTTTAGAAACTAAACCATCTGTTTTTGGCATGGCCAGAACAAATTTAAAGGCAAAACACTGCCCCAAACATTATAAATAAAAATAATGTGATATATTGTGACATTTAAATGGTAAATTTCAAATGCGCATCTCTACATGTTGAAACCCTCAAACCAAACAAGTTGATGAAGAGATGTGAATTGAATAAGCTCATTTGAACGTGTTGCAGCTGAAAAACGTCTGAGACCCGAGGAGCAGGACTCCAGGGAGGCATTGTTGGGGCCCAACACACAGCTTAGTCTGGCTCTGCGCTCTGATTGGGCGTCTAACATGCATACATACAAATACACCTCTGGGTGTAGTGCTCTACTGTGACTCACGCTACTGGTTGATTAGATAATAGACATTATAGATATTATGATTTTCTAAAATACATTTTGTATAACACAACAACACCTATAAAATAAAATAAAAAAATTGTATCTTTACATTAAAGCATCAAAGAAATCGCAGTTTCTTCTGTCACAATTTTAGTAAATGTATCTGTAGCATTGCATAAGAATAAATATCTCAGCAGACTAACGTCTCAAACACGTAAATGGGATAAATGTTGAGATGCAACTTTCCCATGCGAGTTAGCAGCTGTGGAGTAGCACTTAAAGTTTATTTTTTGGATGCAAATCGAGAAAGGTTATGCTTTAAAACATATAAAGCTGAAAATTTTAGTTTTAGTTTATTTTTGTGAAAAAAATAAATGAAAAAGTCCAGCAGTTCTCAAATTAGTGTTGAGATTACGAGTTTGCCTTTGTGCATACTTCACCGCTCGCAAGTGGCATTATTGTGGGGTGTGTGACCTCCGATACTAGAGGTTAAATCCGAGGGAATCCAGAGGCCCTTCACGCCAAGGGTTTGTCGGAGGCATCAAATGAGACGTCTGGAGTTGTTAGGTTCCACAGAGGTTAACCTTTGTAGAACAAGGCTGCATTCTCCCAGTTGTCTTTGTCGTGCTGATGAACCCGAGAAGCAGCCTCAGCACTAGCTCACTGCATGATAAGAGGCAAAACAACTCTCCCTTTGTGGTCACAAATGAAAAATCTGTTCCTTGTCTTTTAGCCTTTGTTTGTGTTTTATTGTGAACTGAATGCACAGATATTCTCTAAAGAACACATTGCAGAAAGAAAGAAGACATTGAAGTTGCAGGTGGACCTAGCTATATTCCTTAAACGATTGTTGTGTTTGAACTAATGTTGGCATAGGGGGCAGAACAATGACAAAGAAGAAACAATGAAATGCCTCTTTCCCCCCAGACGATCCACAGGGATATGTGTGTTTCAAGTAATAGTTGTTGTAAGAACTGTACGGTCATCCAGAGGGAAAGAAAAGTTGAGGAAAATGTGTAAAATGTGATAGTGTAGACAGTGCAGTGCTTCGGATGATCGTGAATCGCTGAATGAAGACAGCACAATGATGCATCAAACAGGAAAGATGCTAAGCAAGAGCATGCTCGCCATTTTTGAATAGACAAATGTATATAAGATTAGTTTCTGACGGTGAAGCAAATGCAATATTTAATTTTAATCTATCAAACCTACATTTTCAACGCATGCTTTCAGACAAGCAGAGATTTTATTAAGACTTAAGCATCAATGGTTAGATGCAGTTTTGTTATGTGTCACACATTTTATTTTATTTTATTTTATTGCCTCTTATAGTTTGTTCCTCAAATAGTGTTGGGCTGTTTTTGACTCAGGCAACAAGTTGAGGGCAAGGCAGAGAATGAAAGCATGTGATGGTTTGGTACCAGTTTGCTTGTCTTTAATTCTAAAGCTGCACAAACTCCAATTAGGCAAATCCTCGCTGCATAATAAGTGCTGGACTGTTGTTATTATTAAACATTAGCGTTAATTGCAAACCTGTCAGTGTTTTTTTTGTTCGTTTGTTTTTTTTCCCCTGGCTGTGTGCTGTGGCAATGTCCATTTGCAAACACAAAAAAACATCACTTTAAAATGTAATATCCCTAAAATAATAATATTATCAAGATTGTCTAGAAAGGTAAAATTATGAAAAATGTCTGGAAACATTAATTTAGTCTGTGTAAAGCAGTGTTAATGGTTTATTTGTCAGTTAGGTGGAACCATACACCTGTTTTGTGCTCTGAAAGTCCAAATCACTCAAACTAACTCGTTATGTAGTGTGTTCAAGGTTGGAGTTGAGTGTTTAGACATGGGGTAGTGTTTCTTCTGCTGGGAACACACAAACAGACTCCCCTTTGTGTCCGACATTTCAGACTGTGCATGTAGCAATTTTAAAGATGACTCTCATTGCTGCGGAGGCTAATGACAATCCACAGGTGTGGTGCTCATTATCCCAACATACTTCACTTTGATATATTCTTGTCTGCACAGTGCCACAGCAGAACATTAGCCTTTTCATTTTTATCTTTGAAATCTCTTTATCAAATGATTTAAGGTGCTGAAGTAGTCCATGTAAACTGGGGTATAGTTTTAAAAAGCTGTAGTTGGATTGACAGCCATTGTTCAAAGTGCCTCTGTCCCATATTAATCCTGCATTTGTCCACATTAATGTTTACAGAGCCTAAGCCATATTGGATTGTCTTGTGAGCGTCTCTATAATTGTATTAAGTTTATTCTTTTACTAAATAAATATATTGGCATTGGTGAGTTAAGCAAACACAAAGGAGCAGGCTGCACAAATCCAGTTATGACAATTACTCCCTAAAAAGATTTGTTGACATTTATGACTCAGACTTGAATATTAACCATATTTTTTGATTTTACAAATCAACTCTCATAGAAATCAATGTACAACCAAGTAACTTAGAAGAAAGTCAAAATTACTTTATTAATCTCCAAGGGGAAATTCAGTTAGGTCTCTTCAAATTAGCTGATTTTGTTGAGTCAAAAGTTTTCATCTGGCATACACGGATTGATTGTACAGTCTTGTGAAGCTATTGTGTATTTTATGCCTGCTCACAAAGCAGTCAAGAAAAACCTCAAACATCCACAGTATGTAAAGCATTTACAGCATTAAATGACTAAATGTGAATGTAGATCAAAATAACCCATATGTATTTTGGCTCAAAAATACTTGAATATTATATTAGGTAAATTGATGATACCATGTTTTAGAAATAGTTGTGTATGAGTCAAAGGCTTGAGCTTAGTCACTTTTAAACATGACTCTGGTTCAGTAATGGGATGTGAAGCCATCTCCAGAGGATCATTAGATCTGATGGTTGCCTTGCCCGGTTGTTAACAGCCAAATAATACGAGGCCATTTTACAGAACCAGGTGCACTTAGTGGTGCAAACACTGTATCTCATATCCCCTCAGATGATGATACTCTCAGCAAAGCACATCCAAGACTACAACATTAGGATGTCACACATTTAACGAAAGGACTAAACATTTTGTTTAGTTACACTTTCTCTCTTTAAAGAGTGAAAGTTCATTATCTAATTCTAAACTTCCTTAAGTGCCATACATCTGACATTATCAGAAAAGTCCAATACACTTATTTTATGTGATATTTGGCAGACATTTTTCTCAGTCTCTAACAAACTGGCTTGTAACCAGTGACACTGAATTTAGTAAAGAGAGATTCACAATCCTAAAAATGTGTGCCAAAGCAACTGCCATCAAACAATTTGCCCTAAGAGTGCGTATCTGGCTTTGCTGGGTCCATTCACCCATTAAAATACTCTTGTTTAAACTCTCACAGTGTGTGACTTTACCCTACTACCAGGTCAACGTGTTTTATTCCACAGGAGATAAATGCACTACAGCCCCACTCTCGTTGTGTATACTGCAAACTATGGCAGATACACGGCAGAAAAGCAGTGTGTAATTTGATGACTCATTTGCAGCTGTTGTTGAGTTTGAAAACTAAAGATAGGGGTAAAAAGACGTTCTTCTAACAGAGCTTGTAGATCACATAAGGAGGGTCATTGGGTGATAGGCGTCACATGCCTTGCAGCTATCAGACTAACAAAGTGGCTACTTATATTTTCTGCATCTTTGAATCCTCCCATCAGAACAATGTCCCAAGTGATATTTCATCATGGCCAAGATAATCTTATGCAAGATGGTGAAACAGCAGTTAATTTGCAGGTAATTAAACCCTAGTGATTTACAGTTGGAAAAGCTACATTTGCAGTGAGGGCCACAGTCGGTATATATATGTGTGACCTTTGAAATAATAGCAACGCCACAATATAAGGTTAGTTGTGTGTTTTATAGTTCATCTAAGCGAGCAATTTGTAGTAAAGCAAGGACTTGAGAGTTGTGGCAGCCTTCAATGTTGAATTGAAAACCATTGTCAGAAAGCTAATAAGAGTGAATATAGCTGCAGTGTTTGTTTTGAAGTTGATGACTTGTATTTTTAAAAGTTGCATTTTAAGAGTATTGTACTGGTTTATAGTTCTTCACATACTTATAGTACTTTTCTAGCTTGTAGTGATTAATAGTTTAAACAATGTTGATTTATGGATATGAATATATAGTGTTAAATCATATTTATTGTTAGATAGACTCATAAATGTATTCAATTTACCAGGTGGATAAATATCACGAAACTTCTATGAAATAAGAGTGCATTGTAAGATTGCTGTTCAGTGTGACATTTCCGACTTTAAACCCTTCCTGTGTTGTTTTCTTTCGGGATAGGACTAAAACGTGCCATTCGTAAGCGTCAACTGTTCAGCTTTAGACTAAATTCCCTTCAGATCTTTTCTGTTAAATTGTAGTTGTAGTGAGTCGAAGCGATGTTTGCTGTGATGTTATCTTCAAAGAATATCAATAGGAGCTAAGGTGCTGAATGTTTATGTGATTATCATACTTAGTGATTATACCCCGACACACACACACACACACAAAAGCATTGTTAAAACATATATTTGGATTACAGTTTCTATACTTATCTTCTATATGAATTTCAGTTTATATTTATTTTATTAGATATGCTGTACATTAATAAAGGTTGTGTTTATTAAGAAAAGAATGTTTCACTACATGTTGTACTTTTGTGTATATATATAGATAAGTGTTTTCATTTTTTTAAAATAAGAACTCGCTCAATAAAAAAAAGTACATTTTCTAACCAGATGGCAGACTAAGGTAGACTCTTTTATCAAAATAAAAAAAACAAAAACAAATAAACAATATAACGCATGTAAGGACAAGATGTAAAACTGTACGATACAACACAGTGGGACTAATATATATTTGATTTGGGGAAGAGCCTGCTGAACATGCGACTGGGGTCCTGCAGTACAGTGGACAGTGGAGGCCCTGAATCACATGGTCTGCCTGTATTCATCAGGACTTCTATGGAAATGTTTGAGCAAAACAGTGATACAATATTTTTTTTTGTATTTAGGATGTTCCATACATCTAACCTATCAGATGATACTCAGGAAGAATGGTCCCTTCTGGATTTTGGTCCATGTATCGGTCACTTTACACCCAAATGAAGTTTAAAACAGGGGCCAAAGGAAATGATTTGGTTGCCATGCACCCAGAGACATCTAAAACATTAGATCATGATATTTTTGTCTTTTTTATTCAGTAACAAGGTTTTTCAATCATTTCTTTGACTTTCTTTTCAAGTCTTTTCAAATCAACTTCAGCTTCCTCAGCTGAGGAAATGATTGAATCAAAAGAGAGTAAAATTCATTTTTTGGTTAGGGCTGGTAAAGTGGTAGGTTTCTGAAAGGTGCTGCACACCTGCACGCTGAAGGTTCAGCGGCCGGGACCGCTGAAAAGAAGTTGTCAATATATTTTGTGTTAGGCAGCAAAGCAGAGTGATAGCTCTCAAGGGGGCTGGCCTTAAGCCTCTTTTCTATAAATATTAATAAAGCCCACTAGCCTGCCTGGAAGGAAGCTAACAGTTTGCTCTTGTCACAAACTGGGCATCAATGTGACAAGCCGTGAATAGAGTGATGAGATGACAAAGAGGCAGCAGGATGACATTTAGTGACAGGCCTCATTTTTCAAATATGAATGTCATCACTTAAAGATGAAGCGTAGTGTGCTGACCTCTAGCATTTAGCGTTCCACTACAGCAAACAATGCCTTTGATCCATGTAGAAATAAACATGAAATACCTCTTATAGTGCTGTGAAGGGGATTAATAATAAATCCCTTTCATTACATTACATTTTATAAATAATGACAAACACTTGAAATAGTTCAGTAAACTTGGTCTTATATGGGTTTGATGTGGAAATAATTTACCCAGTTTCTTAAACAGCTTTATTTTCACTTTATAGATGCATTTATTTTGTGTTAGTATAACAGAGGTCCTTTGGGGAAATAGTAATAATACTGTGGTTATTAAAAGTAAAAAAATTTTCCTCTGAAGTCTAAAGGGCATTTAGATAAACATTAACAGTCATGCAACAAGTCTGAGCCACTGTGTGTAAAATCATGATGTGAATATTATTTTACTCACACTGTAATTGCCCGATCCGTCCAGACTTACTTTATTAATCTGACAAATAGTCTCATGTGTGACCTATTTCTGCAGATGTCTCTAAAATCTTACTATTTGTTGCAGTCTGTGGGCCCAGCTTAGCTCAGACACTACACTGTGCTGTAAAAGGTTTTGGCTGAGCCTGCCATTGCTTTGCCAAGATACACTTGGTAATTGCAACAATGGCTTACGTAGTTGCACCTCAGTGCTTTGGCGTGGTAATAAGTGCTCACTTACTTTGTGCTGTCCTTATTATGTGCGATGCATACAGACCATGATTCCTTGTTTTCTGCTCGCCAAAGTCCTATTTTTCATGATGATGGCACTACAGCCAACGCACATCAATGTGTGAACAATGCTAATATCGATGCCCATTTTTAAAACAGTATAAAACAAAACAAAACCTTGTGCACATAGCTTTAGTCTTATTATTACTGTGTGTTGTACAGTGCCAAAGAAAGCTGAGACGGGCCTCACATGGTAAAGCTGCTCATAGGTTTCACACCAACGAGGAGATAATTCCCGTGAGGCAAGGTGTAAAATTGAGCAGCTTTGATGTTAAGCGGTTTATTTAAGATTCAAGATCAGGATGTTAATTAGTTGACAAAAATCTTTTCTAGCTTCAGGAGGTTTTTATCTTTTAATCTCACTGGCCTGGGATCAGGTGGCTTCACTTGATTTGAAAGTAAAATATTAACATGAAAAATATAAGAAATGTCTCTCAACATACAGTGCCCATACACGTTTACCTCTAAAAAATACAATTACTAATAGTTATACAATAAAAGTATTTGAAACCTGTTCTTGTGTAGGTTGGGTCCACTGTTGATCTACTGTGGATGTAGAGTATAAACCATTCATTATGTTTGTCCTGTTGCAACAGTTTTTAAATTCTATTAAGCAGCAACTAAGACTAAATTAAATAAAAAACCTCATCATAAGTGGATGAAAATTTGTGTTGAGGATTACCCTTTGAGGTTGTGTCAAAACACACAAACAAACTCAAACAAACTGGAAGATAAAACTGATGTACACTCTGTTGATGCCTGAGGAGCTAAAGGCACATTCTTAATGGTCATTTTCTGATAAAGTATTCAAGTTGAGAGTCACCTCTTACTGGACACACCTGAAGTATTTTTAACACATTAATAACTTGTTAATTTCACTCTTAGACACCCGAGGCATGTGATAGTATACTGGCTTTTTAAAGGTGTGCAAAAGTATCTATGCTGTAAAATGACATAGCTGATTTCTAGAGTCAGACGTGTTGAAGATGAATGGGATTGGATTGGAGATGGGATTGACAGACTTTGGTTTCACGTTCTGGCCCTGGTTCAGTCGGTCAAGCTTTGTTGGGAGTGAGTGTGATGGACTCCTGCTGTGAAGATATAGAGCACACGGAAGTCTGAAAAGTCTTACCAATGGAAAACAGTAAATAACCAGACTGTTGGCAAAGTGGAATGGTGCAACAACAAAGCAGTAACAGTTAAATAGTTGCCTTAGATCATTAAAGTCTGTTGATTGTACCAAAAGGATGCATCTGGAATTTTCTTCAAGCCTCCTTATGTCTCATCCTTCCTTAACACAGTCTGTCATGAAAAGTTATCTGGATTTTCAATATTTGAAGCAGAGAAATTTAACATTCTCTGTTGAAGCTATTTCACAAAGATCCCATTTCATATTCATTCCTTTGTTTGATATTTTATTCTATTTAAATGAGTGATCCCAATCTCCCCACTCACCGACTATGAGGTGAGGCGCTAAGTGAGCCAGGTCCCAGGATTGTCTCACTGTGAAATTGTCAAGTGCGTATAAGACTGTGATTGGCCCTTTACCTCAGAAACTTGTCCATAGTTTTCTTGGAAATTTGCAACATTCAAAAACGATTATCTTGGTTTCTAATTGGTTGTGAGCGGATTAGAAATAAGATCCACTTTTTTTGTGCATTTTCCTTGTGGCTAAAAGCCTAGGTTTTTACTCTTGTTCTTGGCTGTAATGTCACAATCCCAGTGCTATTGCATTATTACAAGAGGTGTGGCTTTCTTTTGCTCATGTGGATTGTTGTTTCCAAGCAACATGCGCTGTCATATTTCTTTCCTATTCTCGTTTGGATCCATCACAAACTCACACACCCATGAGCTAGGTTTGATGTTTATTTTGTGTGACATGATGAAGAGGGACACAACAAAAAGGATGTCAAAGGGCACTGTGTCTAATTTTAAACATTTTAAACCATTATTGTTTGTTTTAAATGAAAATGTGTATTGTATTTCCTGTGTTATTTTCTAGTATAATCTTCATGTCAGCTGTCACTGCCAGATCAGAGACATCACATTTGTATAGGTTTATGTACATTAATAAAATCATAAAAAATAATTAAACTTTTCTCTCATAAAACACAGTATTAAATGACCTAAAGGTTACCGTTTTGTGCTGACATAAGGGATTGTGTTTAAAATCGATAAGAGACATGATTATATTTTCTATGGCCATGCCACTTTTTAGCCCGTGTGCATTTCTGGTGATCTTTCTTCTTGTTGTTCTAATTCCTCAGCAAATATTTGAAATTGTGTTTTGAATCTTTGATAAATTGAATGACCTTTGGACTAAAAACATGAATACGCTAAGTCCTGCTGCTGGAGGAAGTTATTGATACAAACCGTTTGATGATACTCTGCATAGGCGCTTGACCTTTTTCACAATAATGCAATGTATTTTTAGGTCAGAGAGCACATATTTAATTTCACAACCAGCTTGCAGTTCTCACATATCCATGTTGTAGGTTTACATTTTTGGCTGCTGCTTGATTTGTAGTACATGTGCTCTGTTGAATAAGTAATGGGGTTACCAACGCATGCATTAACTGTACTTCATCAGAAATGCTCGGTGCACTTCAAACCCACTGTCTGTCCCAAGTGCCCTTATAGCCTTTTCCACTTCGAAGCATCAGCTTTAAAGCAGCAAAAGTGTTTTTATTTAAATACATGCAATCATTGAGCCTAAATCATAAAGTGATGCTGCAAAATGGGGGATAAGATTGCCCAAATAACTGCCTATTATTGTCGTTGTAGAATGGACACAGCAGACAAGTGGATGTCTTCAGCTTACAAATCTGATACACACAAAGTCTTTGTAAAGCCACATTAAACCTCACTGTCATTAGGACTACTTTTTATTTTGCTCATGTTTAACATCTTTAACAATGTTTAACACAAAATCAAACAACAGATCATCATGAGCCGGCTACTTAGTTGTCATTCCAGGAGCAATGAAGATTATTGACTGTGGCCCTTTTATATCCATATCATTGCAAAGCTAAAAGAGTGTCACAGCCATTTTGTCATTTTCTGGTGGCATCAGATTGATATAATGAAAACCCTGATTTCATTTTCATCATCTGCCAGCTTCTAGATTTTTCACTTTAAATGTAAAACAGTTACTATAATGTTATGATTTTGCAGCGGTGAACTGTCAGTATATCATGTAATTTAAATGTGCGACTTTATTTTGGCAGCTCTGAATATTTCCCAGCTCCTCTATAAATGGAGATGGGCGCACATATGTATTTTAATGTTTAATTTCACGCTGAATCAATTAAATCATTGACAGGATCGAGTGCGCCTGTGCCTCTCTAATGCAGTAACCCGAGGTCAGTGTATTTCAATTGACAAATACAATGTAGCCTGTCAGAAACAATAAGACCATATACTGCTAAGACACGCGTGCATCCTTGATAGAGGCATGTTCGCAGTAATGTGCACGTGCTTCGCTCAAGTCTGCCATAATCAAATAAAGCCTAAACCAAGCCTGCATCCAAAAGGTGTGTGCTGCCGGTTGCACCTTATTTTCTTTCCATACTTTTAGTGTTTACAACCATTGCCTTCACACTGTAAGTGGACCTCTGTATGTGGCTGAAAAGTTTTTGTTTGTGTCTGAATGGGCGCAGAAACACTGAAAGAGCTTATGTGATTTAGATCATGACAATGGAGGCTGCTGAGTGAGAAGAATATCACAGCGAGGAAAAGTGCTGCGCTATAACACACAGCTTGACCCACAGCAGGGATTATTTATTGCTGTCAGATGGAAAGCTCATATCTCCACGTTTAGTGGTTTATTCTTTATTGTTAATGTCAGTCCAAGGTCTGCATGTACCCATACACATCTATTTTTCTAACACGGCCACAAAAAATATTAAAATGACAAGAGAATTGTTGCAAAATATATTTGTTTGTATAGATTTCTAATGTACAAATAAAATAAAGAACACCAACACTTGTTCTCAGAAAGTATTTACATTTAGAGTATTTATTGTTCAAGCAAATATTTACAACTAAAACAATTTAAAAAGTGATTTTATTTAGTTTTAAACTTAATACAGATTAGTGCAGCAAAGAATCTTTATGAAATATAAAAGGATTTTCAAATTGAATGTTTTACCAAGTTCATCAAGAGTCATCTTTAAACTTTATCCATACATCCCTCCAGAGCCTGTCTCTGCCTTGTTCTGCTCAAATATAGAGATTCATCCTAAAAACAGTGCTCTGTAAAATCAGCACTTTAAAATCAATCAATCCTTAGCTTAACAGGAAGATATTAAATATTAAAAAGTCAACAAAAGTGACCTAAAATAGCAGTCCCCAAAGCACTGGCCTCTTGGAAATGTTGCCCTGGAACAAAGGAATCTGGTGCACCTATGTCTCGCCCACAGTCTGTGTGAGCTGAGCACAGCCGCAGAAAAGAAGACAACCCTTAGATTTATTATAACAAACATTACAGTAATTTTCACATCAGGATGTTTTATCTGTTGTTGGTAATTTTACTACAAAATAAAATTCATACTCCCATTTTTCTAGCATTTACCCTCTCAAGTATTTTATTTAAGTTGTCCCATAAAGTGTTCCAACAGCATCTAGCCTTCTTTGCACTGTAGTGATGCACAGGTTATTTGATCTTTTAAAAGCTGTGGCTGATTTCACCTCTGTTCTTCATGAAGGCAAAAAGGTGGGCCTGGACTTCATAATTTCTATCCATTTCCTTATGCAGAAAGTCAAAGAACAGTTGAGCCTGTAAAATAATACATTACTGAGCTTCATTAAGGTGGCAGAATGGGGGTAAGTCAACAGAGACACTGGGTAACCACTAAAAACTCGGCAGCTTTAACTATATTATAAAAAGAAATCTGTATGAAGCATTTAAAAAAAAATCATTTCATGTTCTTGTATGGGTTCACTTTGACCCAACATAATATTACCAGGACTAAATATATATTTAGTTGTAATTCATTTGTTTCTCTATTTTTTCAGGGAAAAGTTAGGGTAAGAACAAGTCTATATTTGGACAAGACCCAAAACAAATTCTCAGTGGTGGCATTAGCTTTTGCATGCACTTTTATCTTAACACACTTAACGCACTTCTCTTCTGCATGAATGCAATAGCTTTACTTACAACAATAGCGTATCAAACTGTTTGTTACTCACCAAGAGATGAACAATTATAGATACAGAGGTGGATTGTTTCCGAGATAGAGGCACAATCATTCAGCTTGAATCATTTTGAGACAGCTAAAGAAAAGAAAGCAAGATGTAAGCTCTTAGAATGTAGGATCTCTGGGATAGTGGAAAAACACCCGACAAGGATTTGGCGGAAAAACCCTGCTTGTTTCCAAACTTGTTAAACACAGGAACGGTGTTAACATGCTTTGTTCCAGCACTTGGGCTCAACCCCCAACCCTTGTGCGAGTCTGGGTAAACCTGCAGAGTAAAGCAGCAGCAGGAGCTTGGCCCTGATTTCACTTCAGTGGAGGAGCTGGGGGCCCAAGGGACACTCAGGTTACAAGCATCGAATCCTGCAGTATTAGCAGGGCACAGTGAAATAACAGCCTGCCATCTGGAACCTATGCTAACGCCATCCTAGCCTTGCAACGTTCAATCACACTGACCTCAATTAAGTGTTATTTGCTCAGTATTTTTATTCCCGTCTTCCTGGGCCTCCAGATCTTTGTGTCCTGTGCAGTAACGTATGCCTTCATGCATGGACAGATCCACACTTTAGGTTTTCCAGCAGGGCCTCTCTTTATAAGCTTCACCATTAAGTTTTAGCGAGTCCAGCTCATGAGAGGTTTCCGAGGAGAGCACCTTAAGTGCAGGAGAATAAAGCTGCTCTTTGTGCTGCAGAGACGCAGCCTGGAATTCTGGGTTAAGAGTGTTTTTTGGTGAGACTTCATGTCCATGACTCTATGTGGGCTTCTCTGACCCCACTTAAACAGAATACAATAAGCACACTTAAGCAGGTCTTGTCTCTATGTGCTCTTAACATTGTTAGTGAACATACAAACATACTGATGAGGTCTGGCAAGTCTGCATACAACATGATTCTATGGCCATTCACAATCCTATTATTGTATATAATTTTGTTATATATGTTTATGTTTATGTTTATGTATATGGTATATGTTTCATTTATAATGCTGCAATTGTCTATACATTTTATTACAGTCATTTGGCTCTGGTCACATACAAATTAAAAACTGTGTATTGGTCTCAGATGCAACATTAGTACTGCTATTACATTTTCAAATCTTAGATTAATAAGTTATGTAACAAGTCCACACAAATTATTATAGACATAGATCTATGCATATATTTGGATTGTAGGAAATGTGATTTATACATTTGATCAGTCTTAACTTTCCTTTGGTTTCCTCTTATGTGGTGGAAACGTAAAAGGGATAAAAATCAGAATGCAGCTCCAGTGGCCTACAACAAAGTTAGAATTAGAGTATTTATTACTAGCTTCGCCGTCAACAATTTCAGCACCTATGGCCAGTCGTAATCCTGTACTTTCTAGTATTTTCTGTAATGGATAAGTGTTAATAACACACAATCCCACCGACGAGCAATGTTGGCTAAGCCCACAAGAAATGAGAAGGTGTATGAATCCCAGTCTTATCTGTATTTACCTTTTGTGATGAATGTGCAGTACTGGTGGAAATTGCCTGGTGCTATGTGCCACACCACCTGACTCTGTGTCAGAAAGATACAGGCTGCACAACTGGCATTTTGAGTCCTCCACTAAATATCCCTTGCTATCAGTGACAGGCATCAACAGGAAGGCGTGCTTTTAATGGCTACACCACAACATCTCTGAGGAATTCCCACACGAGTGACACTGGCAGCGCTGCGGGTGGCTTCTGAGCACCGTCACTTCACAAAGCCTCTGTTTGCATAGGGCTCTTGTCTGAAGCACGGCACGTCAGAACTACTTTCACTTAGGTGTAGCTACGCAGAATAAATGGAGTCAGTTCAGTTCTCAGTTGTGAGCTTTTCTATAAAAGTTTTTGCCTTTTTACTTTAAACAGAACCACCAGATATCAGTATTGAATGTTACTTAAACTACTGTAGACTGGTAGCTTCTAGTCTGATTTGCTATATCTTCTGGAACCCAAATAATTTTTAACTTAAAATGGTTGTAATCTCCACCAAGACTATATTTCATAATTGAAAAACCACAAGTTGTGAGTGATGTTGTGTACTTAAGTGACTAATAAATGTCAAGTATCTCATTGTGTGTGTGTTAGGACCGTATACCAAACAAGAAGTTTTACTCTGCAAGCAGTTTCGCCCTGTACCCCTTTGTTTAATAGAGCCATTAAACAGTGTGGATGCTGTGTGGAGGATGATGGGTTAATTCTAGGTAATTTATAACCCTGGGTGTCGCTGGGCATGCCACTCCTGATAGAGCCGGTCTCACAGGGAGTCCTCAGCAAGGCTTCCATGGGCATCGAGAACTGAGCAGAGACTCCAGCATGCAACAGTCCTCTTCTGATGCAAGCATGATGTAAAAGGCAGGGTGCAGAAAAACAACAGTGCGGGCGCACTTTGTGGCATTATTTCAGACTGGCAGCCTTTGAAGGGAGCAGGCTAAAAGCACACCTGGGGAGCAGGGGAGAGGGTAATCAAATTTCTCTCAATGTTATGGGCACTTGCTGGCTCTCATATGGTTTTTATTTATGGAAGTATCCTTTTCTGTCTAGAGCTGGGTCCTGATTTGATCATGAATGCTGATTGTGGCCTTGAGCTGTGTGATCAATCTAAATTTTCTTGGAGAATTAAATTTAGATATAGGAGGATACAGTGCCCTGCCCTGAGAGATGGAAGGGTATTTCCCTCGTAAGCATCAGCACTTGAGAAGACTAGCAACTATATAGAACAAGTATTTCTCATATTATTGTATTGTGTGTTTTAGTTACGCATTACATGGTGTTTTCTCAAGGGAATGAAACATTAACAGCTGCATTAAAGGCCAATTGGGGATAAGCCGTAACAGAAATTGCAGTGAGCTTGTGCATAAGGCTTTTTGCGAGCCTCAGCAGTGTCTAATGTTCAGCCTTTGGGATCAGAGACTGCAGACCTCTGGTGCCTTAAAGACATAGAAAAAGGATTGTGCAGGTCAATGCCGCTCTGCCAAGCTACCCGTCAGCCATTTCATGTTTTAATCAGTTCAAGGCAAATCAGCATAAACTAACGCTCTGCCTCAGGAAAACCCTTCGAGTCGGCACTCTGTCCTAAAGATGGCAAAATACATTATATTTCTCGTCTTGTACAGAAGGCTATATTTAAATGTGATGTTGTTATGCCCTGCTCTCAGGTTTAGGAGACAAATAGAGAGACTAGAGAGTAGGCCACTGCAGCAGCCACGCCTTCCAGACGGAGCATCTTTACAGCCATAGCTGTCATGGAGTCGGTGATGAAGCTACAGAGTGATTAGCCCCACCCAGAGGCTGCTTAGACGGGAGATGTGGGAGGTGTGTGCTTGTCAAAGCACGGCCAGAGCAGATGACTCAGTCAGGCACTTAGAGTATGATCATTACCATGCAGGAACCTTCTGTATAGCTTTGCTGTATAGGCTGATTTTTTTTTTACTGTTGATATCGAGCCTGCCTACAGCAACACTGTGCAAGTTTCTTGTGCTTAGTGTTTCACATATTCATATGTTCTACTAGCAGGCCTTGTTCACTAATTCCCTTTGCACAACTCAACTAAGATCCAAGTTATTGCTGTTGTGAGGAAACCTAATTACACCAGTTTATGTGATTGGTTGATTCATCAATGCTTTCCTGTGTTTGGTATTTTATTTTAGAAAATGATTAGATTGTGTTTGTTTTTTCTTGTTCGTTTTTAAGTATATAGTTTTTCATTTTTAAAATTTTCTGGCAAAAGAAAATGAAAAATTGAAAGTTGACTGCAGTGTTAGAACTCATGCTAATGAAAGTGGGGAAGCTTCATTGGGAAAGCAAAAGCTGTTATCTTGGTAAAGCAGTTTACTGTGGGCCTACAGTACAGCAGTTATCACAGGGAAATCTCCGGACCCCTACAGTGAGTGAACTGTAATTGGTATCCTGCAGTACTCCCGAGTCCCGCTGTATCTGAGTTTCTTTGAGGGGAGTTATTCCACTGTGATTGGACTTTAAAAAATGGAAGTGGCCATGTCCTTACTTCCACTCACCCAGGAAAAAGACATTCATGTGAGTTTTACATGGCAACTTTATGGTACGTTCTAGTCTTTTGAAACTTTATCTGGACTTTATTTGAAATTGGAGTGCTACAGATCCCTTCAGACCTTGTCACCTTGGACCTGTGTTGGGACCATCAAATTCAAAAAGACCTATTATTCATAAAATGGTAATTGTAAAATATCTCAGTTTCAACACATGATTAAGTTATGTTCTATTGTAAATAAAATATAGTTTTATGAGATTTGCTAATCATTTTATTGATTTTTTTTTTACACATTTTACACATTGTTGCAACTTTTTTAAATTGGGTTTATCCTTAATAATAGATTTTAAGGTCTTGTTTTTTCACAAAATCATCCAGTTACTTGGGAACATGCTAGGTGATTTTGTCCTAAAAATGAAATGTGTCTGTTAGTTAAATTAGGAGTGTGGCCAAACATCTTTTAGACATTTGGCAGTAGCAAAAGCAAGTTTGACATCAATGTGCTTTCACAGCACTTGCTCTCATCAATGGCAGCATGTTTTATTAATACCTTTCACATACCACCAGTTTAAATATCAGGAGAGATGTATGCTCTAGTATCTAGGTCAGTAAAATGAAGTTATCAAGTTGAAAGTAACATTAAGACTGTGCCTTAAAAGATAACGAGTCCATGGAGCTGTTGCTTTCTAAGCCCTATGCAGTGTGTCACATTTATCTATCATGAGTGGATTTTCATCTTGTCCTGGAGTTTATTTCATCAGGTGAATGATCAATTGCATCAGTTGTAAAGTGGTCAAGGTTTTATTCAAATGAACATTTGCCTGATATTTTAGGGTCTGCCTTCACATTTACACAGATAATAGGTCAATTAACAGAGAAATGCTATTTCAGACCCTGGCACAGAAAGCTTAGGCTGATTGTTCTTTTTACAATAGAAGAAAGAAATAGAGAAATTTTACAATAGCAACATTTTAAAACTTGAGCATTTTTTAACATTAAGTTTACATTACATTAATTTCATTATTGCTTAGGTGGCATTTAGATTTGTTTCACCGTAGGCTGCACTGTAGATTAAACTCAGGTCTGGCATCAGGTCACCCCCCAGAGTGTCCTCAGCACTCACCAGTGAGGCACTTGAGCCACAAACAGGAGGGGTCTGTACCAGCACACACTGTTTGTTGTTACTGTTTCCAACCCACATTATTTCACCTCTATTTGTCAATTTTCCACCTCACACAGTTTTTGTTTACATTTCAGTGGTAAGTTAAAGTCTTTGATGGATGTATTTTATTGTTTTTTTTTTTTTTTAGCCCATATTGGATAAGGACGAGACAACATTTTGGCCTGACATCAAACTGCTAACATTTTGCGGCATTAGGCCAAGGTCAGGCGCGTACATCAACACCCAAAAAGAATAAATAGACTGCTTTCCTGTTTTTTAACAGCTTGGTGTATAAGCATTACACCGGTGCCAGTTCCCTCTGTCAGCTCTAAACCTTGAATGGCTGAGAGTGATTAGTCTCAGGGAGCGTGCTGCAGAAGCCGTCCCAAGCAACTAATGTCAAGGCTTTTCTACATTCATTTCAAGCACTAGAGGGGCTTGTTTTTGATTGCAGAGAGCCCCAGCACCAAACCTCCTCCCTTTAGTACCAACTAATACAGATCTGTTTGGTGAACTATTCAGCCCCCACCCCGTCCACCCCAGCTTTATTCCATCTATTGAAAACACACCTTTCTGTTGAGCAAGAGGCTTTTCTATAGAGCGGAGGCATGTGAAAGAAGTAAGTGGTGCCTCTATACAGGCACCACTTACTTCTTTCACACTTTTCACATCTCTGATAGACTATGTTCTTGATATGTGCCCAGATTTCCTCTGTGTCACACACAAGCTGCTGTGAGTGTCGATGCTTGTCGGCAGCAAGCTAACAGTTACTAAACCCTGGATGGTGTAAGCATGGTTAATTATCCCCCCAAAAAACAGACCGGAATCAACCCAAATGTATGGCCTTGTCTTCTGATAATTGAACATTTTCATTCACAATGATTAGTAGAGATTTGAGGAATAATGTTTTAATGAAAGAACAATGTTGATATATTTTCTTCGAAAATTGAAATGCTATTATCCTCCACAAAATTTAAAGCTCATAAAGTTGAGTGGTAATTTGTTTAAATGTCATCACTAATCATTACAAGATTATGTTTCAATTTAAGTGATCAGTAGTCATTAACTGATTTCACAGTTAAGTAATCTGGAATCACCTTGGGGATTTGTCAGACAATGTGTGTGTGTGTGTGTGTGTTCAGAGAGTGTGTGTTGGCCCTTAGTTTCTGGTTTTGTGCTAAAATCTGTGCTGACATGTTAAGAGCAGCAAGCTGTTAATTATCATGAAAAACATGGCTGTGTGCACGCTGAAGACTAGATTTATATGCAGCGGCAGTGAATAGCCATTCTCAGCACCCCGCTAATTGTTTGATGGATAGTACAGACCATTTGCATTTATATTGTACCCCATACGCCTCCCACCTATTTAGTTCCATATTTAACTAACTCCTGACACAATAGCAATGGCCACAACAGTCTACTCAGTCAAAAACTGTGGTCTTACATTTTAAGAAGATAACCTGCTAGTTATATTACTAGCTTTACAAGGTTTTGTGGCATTATTCAATAGCTTGATCACAGCTGGTGAAACTACACATTTGTCAATTTCACATTCAAAAGATAATATGATGCTAATAGATATGGTGAAGCTAGTTAGGAATATATACCATGGTCATTCTATTGGAATCATATCTCATTAATTCCTTGGATCAGTGTCAGAATGTCTATGTGACAGCTGCGCACTGAATAAAGACTGGAGGAAAAGCATGCACACAGGTCATTATAATGGGAAGCCGTTTAAAACAAGAGTGGCATTTTATTACAATGCCCCAATTTTTATTTATTTTTTTACTTTTAACTCAGCCATCACTGTTGCCATTAATAAGTGAATTCATAAGTTCAGAGAAAAAACACATTCCATTTTTTCTCTGACTAGAATATTTTGTCTTCTTTTCTGTGTCAAGGCCAGGCTTGTTGTGCGCAGTTTACTTATGTACAGACTTTTATAACATACTGTTGTAGCATTACCACATTTGATGTCTTCAATCTACAATTAATTGTTTATGGCCCCTGGCAAAAAAACTTTTACCTGCAGCGGCATGTAATTGTTGCTGTGTTTAAAGCTCCTATACGTTTTGCTCAACACACAGACCAGCCTCTCTCCTCAAGCTGCTTGTAGACAATACATCTGGAAAATGTAGAGTCAGTTGTTTTAAAATGGAATACAGACCATCCATCATTCTTTTGTCTACGCAGAGAGACCTCGATTGATTTTGGATCATTACATAGATATGCTGTTAGCTCCTTTTTGGTATTGCTCCGGCGCTGCAGCCACGGCTTACAGGCAACTTTGTTTTGAAACAGCTTAATTGTAATTGTAGGTTAAAAGATTTCAGTCATTTATCACTGGTCTTGATTTTTACTCTGATTAGATCCCATTCACTATTGTGAACTCAATCGCATTGTCCCAGAGTGTAATTAAAACATCCACTTGTTCTTTTTCATCTTTAGGTTTTTCACAATATGCATACATCATCTTTGTGTCACTTACTGTACATATGGTGGCAATTACAAAAGACATTTTAGCTTTATATTTGCCTGCTGTGTTTCTGACAGGTGCTCATAAAGTGTATACAGTTAGATAACCTACATTTGCACACCATAATACCTGTCAATGTGCTGTTTCTTAAAAAAACTCCATGGGTTTCCCATGGCCTCAATGATGCAAGTCCTTGCCTTGAATTTGATAAATAATGAGGTGAATGTTGAGCACGAGAAAAGATGGCCACTGTCATGAGTCCAGCTCTTTGGAAACAAAAACAAAACACTGTTCTCAAAACTTTATAAAGCTCCTTGTTCTCTATTCTTTTACATTTGCATAGCATCAAGGATCTTGTGCAAAAGGTAAAAAGTAGCAAGCCATGCTGGCTGCATGTGAAATGTCTGGAGCAGCTGAAGGGCTCTTGCGGCTGCGGAGTGGGACCATTTTCTACCCCCACAAGTGGCAGAGGTCCACTATTGAGGCCCAAGTCATTAATCACTAGGATCTTTTCAGCTGTCAATACACAAAAAAGAACCCCCCCAAACCTAACAATGATGTTTTCAATCTTTTCTTTTTTTTCATAGCAGGGGCAAATATAGTTCACGGGGGATTATTGTTTACGCTTCTGTCCGGTACAAATCTCATACAGTATTCATAAAGAGCTTATGTCATGGAAAAATCCTTGACTGAACAACACATATTGTGCATATTGTCAGTAAAACCACCAGATCTGCTTTAAGTATTTTGTTATTTTCCTTCGATATAAACAGTAAGCATGCATCAGGAGTGCAGATGCACTTGTTGCACTTTTAGCATTTCAAGCATTTAACTGTTGCAGCACTTTTATACTTTTACACATTTATAGTGTATGTATAAATTGTTGAATGGGGGGTCTTTGTTTTGGTTTAATAATGACTGCATGTTGAAATGCATGTTTTATGTGGAAAATGATGATAGCACTGACACCAAGACAAATTTCTCTTGGGGACAATAGAGTTAATAGTAATTTATCCCTTTATCAGGTTTCCATGCACAACAACATTAGTTAATACAAGTATATATATATATATATACTTTATTTTGAAACTTTTTTTTCATTTATTTTAAATATTCTATGCTATACATCCTGAGGCGAAGCAAGACAACAATATAACCCTCCATACGGCGACAAAACTCATTGCTTCTATCGATCTACTACTCAGCTCTACTTGACAGTGCTGGTTTTATGATTCTGACGTTAATCATCTCTGCAGCTTTAGTGTAGTCCTAGATTTGCTTGGCTCCACACTGTTCAGATGCTGATGATTTGTAACCCATAAACACCACAATTCATGAAAGGGACACCTGCCACTTTTGTGGACGCTGAGGGCCCAGCGTTTCTCTACACCACATAAAACAGAGAATTTGTGGGAGAGTTTCACCGTAAACTTTATAGGTGCGAGATTTGTTGTGGTACAGTGGCATATTTCATGAAATCTAATCCTGCAGGTTTTTCAAGCTTTCCTGGTGTGTGTACTGAGCCATGCATACACTGTTGCGTGGGAACACCTATTTGCATTTTACTTATTTCCACAGTTGCTTGGTTAACTTTTTGTGCAATCAAATCAGTCATTTCTGCACAAAAATATTCAACTTTCGTGTTACATGTACAAACAGATGGTACTCACTGCTTTCAGTTACGTTTGGCTTGTGGGGTGCAGACTGATCTACACCATCAAGAACTTTGTATTTCCTCACAAATCTAACAAATGTGTTTTTATACTGAAGCACTTTAAGCCTAACCAACATTGTTGTTTGCAAAACTAGATAGTGGCCCCTGGAGTGCACTAGTCAAGGGACTTTGAATAGCAAAAGGCACCCTAGATACAAATATAATGCCGGTGAGTATATACTATTGATTGTATGAAGATATTATTAAAAAAATATCTGGACAACATTTAATAATTTGTAAACTTTTAAATTCAAGATTTATCATCATTTCCACTACCTTTTAGATATATTCATCCACTTAAGTTGGTTATAATAATTTTGTTTTAATGAATCTTTAAAGGAAACAAAAAGTCTTCACATTCACTAAAACGTAACACAACCCATACCCTTTTTATGTATTTTATGCAGAGTCTCATCAACTGAGGACAGCACTGTAAACCACATTTGCGGCTGACAACTGAGTGTATGCAGCCATGGAAGTGAAGGAACGTAGACCTTACCGCTCGCTCACAGCCCGGCAGGACACCGAGCGCCGCTACACCAGCTCCTCAGCGGACAGCGAAGATGGCAGGCCTAACCCTAAGTCTTACAGCTCCAGTGAAACCCTCAAGGCCTTTGACCATGACTCAAGGATGACCTATGGGAGCCGGGTCAAGGACGTAGTGCATCATGAAGTGGACGAGTTCAGCCGGCAAGGTGAGATAATTTTTTAAAATTATTATCCCTTTATTATCTTTGAGGGGAAATTCCTGTTCAGCAGCAACACCATGGGGCGCCTACCGTGTTTTTGATGTCATTATTATATTTTAGATTACCCTAATAACTGCCGTGGTACCGCATCAGTGAAACTCAAAAATGTGATTGTATTCATCTGTTATTGTATGCACAGTCTTGGTGATAGCTAAATTGTAAGATGCTGTGATAGATTATAATTAAGTCAAGACCTTTAGAGGTCCGACTACACTCTCTTAACTTATCTATGAATTTAGACAAGACTAAAGAGATGTTTCTTTCAACCGTGAAAGTACATTTAATACCCTTCTCTTTATGTGTTGAAGGTGTGTGGACATTGATTTGAAATATACTTGCACTAATTGCTTGCTGGTATTTTAAACTCCTTGGCCGACATGTATGTCTTCACCTACTCATTCAGATTTACTGTTGATCATGATAGTTCAGATCAGATGTGAGGGCACTACTGAGAAAGCCTTCGCAGATCCACCCAGTGTAATTGTGCTGTTAGAGCTCTTTCTTACATCATTACAAGGAGTCAATGTAGATACATTTATTTAAATTGTTTGAGAATATAATTATTAAGAAAGACATTGAAAAATATTATCTCCACAGTCAATATATTAAAGATGACTTTTTTTTGCTTACCAAATAAAATAAACAGTCCTGTCAGGTCATACTAAATTCATACTGAGCGCTACCCCAGCTCCATTCTGTGCGTCTTAATATGAATGCTTGCTTTGAGGCCAGGATATTACTGTCATCTGTTTCTGAAATGGATACAGTTCATTATGTTAAGTAATGCAGTTAGTGGCACATTTGTATTAATCAAGGCTGTGTGTTTATTGGCTTGTATCAGGGGCAGAGTTCTCCCTCCGAGACCTTGGCTTTGGAGAAGCCCTCCCGTCCCACGTAGCAGCATACCGGACAGAGCTGGGACTGACACACCGAGATTACTCAGTCAGTGTGGGCTCTGACGCAGACACAGAGACAGACGGCATCATGTCACCCGAGCACGCAGTGAGGCTATGGGGCCGCAGCAACACAAAATCAGGCCGAAGCTCATGCCTGTCCAGCAGGGCCAACTCCAATCTGACGCTGACAGACACTGAACATGAGAACACAGAAAACGGTAGGACACTGCCCTATTAAATATGTTTGTCTTGTGTTGTTCTTAGTGGTATTAGTAGTATGTACTGTATATTCTTTAAAGCTGAACACAATCCTCATACAGAATTTGTAAGTGGTAAAAGGTTTATCATCATATATAGGTGCGAGTTTGATTTATATTGTCAACTAGCATTAATACATTAAGCATTTGCCTCTTTGCAGTCTTGTCTGGCTTAACTATATTAAATCTTACACTTAGCCCCAATGCAATAATTTGGAATTTGGCAAAATTATAACTTTTTTGTGGATTTAGACAAGACTAAAGAGATGTTCCTTTCAACCATGAAAGAACATTTAATACCTGTCTCTTTATGTGTAGAAGGTGTGTGGACATTGATTTGAAATGTTCTTGCACTTTGGCTTGTTGGTGACATCAGTTGCTGAAGCGGAAGACTTACAGTACATATTGAATTTCTTTCTTTCTGTGGCTTTGTATTTCTAATTCAGCCCTGAGGACCTGATGAACCTGTGTGTGAGCTCAGAAGGTCACTCGGGCTCAGGGGATGTGTAACTATGAGGCATGTCAAGTGTTGTGAAATGTCAGAAGATAATAGTGTTTCTGCTGAAGATTCTCATTTTTAAATTGTAGATTAGTGTGCTATGATATTACAAAACTCTTTCTGGAAGCAGAAATGGCATTTGAGCAGCCATACTCATAATGCTCATTCCCAAGAGCGCTAAATTGTCTGTAAATTCAGTAGCTGCTTATTAATGGACTGAAGAGAATGCAGCTCACTGGAATGAAGTAGGGATGCACCGACACATTGGCACAGTATTGACTAGGTTGATTGGCATCGGCAAATGCACCTAAACCAGCCCACCGGTATTATTCTTTTTCATAAAGTATATGTGCTGGGTATATGTGTCATTCTCTCCTGCCTTTAAGCTTTTGCTGTGGCTCCTTTAACTATCTCTATGGCAACAGCTTGTGTATTTGGCGTGCCATGTCTGTTCAGCGTCTTTGAATGTCTTGAAAAGCGCTATATATAAAAAAAATACTGATGAACCTCTGTTTAATGAAAGTCGCCTCGTTTATGAGCGGACAACGTTTATTTCCTTTAATCATGTTGCACTGAGCTTAAGCTGCACTATACATGTGTTTACTCGCGGATCATTTGCATATTGGAACGGACAATGATGACTACATTTGGTCCATTATCATATAGTCAACATCTGCAGATGGCTTAATTAATAAATACATTTCTTTAAAAGATTTTTTGTTTCACAAAGACCAGAAAATACTTTATAATATTGGCTATTTTGTTATTTAAATCATCGTTATCGACATAGAATTTCCTTATCAGTGCATCTCTAGAATGAAGTGCTTGATTTTCTACAAAGTGTTTCTAATGTAATCTGAGAGCTCTCTTTAACAAATGTAGGACATCCTGCAATATTGAACTATTTTGCATTAACCAAACTATTAAAATATTAAATTTGTTGCTGTTTTAATAGCACATAGACCTAGACAGTTGCTTAGAGTGTATGTCTTTACAGATTAATAAACAGACCTTAAAGGTGCTTAAAGTGCCTTAGTTTGAAAAAGTTGTACAAAGGAATTTTTACATTTCTGACATATAACACATGCTTGTTAAATGGCAAAATATAAGTTGTGTTTTATATTGAACAAAGTTACCACAAACCTAAATCATGCATATTAACTCACAGATTTATGATACTGTTCCCAGGAGACTTCAGAGATAGAGGAACTCATCAAGGGCCTCGCGGCAAGATTCTAATTGCCCCTGCACAGCTTTGCCGAGAACCTTTTGAATAGTTTTGCATTTCAGAGCGTGACTCATTATGTATTAGCTTCTTATTATAACTGACAGAAATGACTCTTGCAAGTGGAATCCATTTGCCCGAATGACTCAGGGAGAGATCGTGGCATCCCTCTGCTTGATCATCTGAGATGCCAGGGGACTTAAATTTGGCTGCATGGTACATAATTAAAGAGAATCTCCTCAGATAGCTGTTCGGGGTTTGCGTCGCTGAAATGTACTGAGAGCTGTAGTCCCCGCTGCAGCATTGTGATACATCTGTGAGACCCAATCTAGATTCTAAGTAGCTTTTTATTCTACTCACTCAAGCAGAAAGAGCACTTGCATCCGGCATTTAATTCAGTAATGCCTGATAACATACAATTTATATATGGCAAGTTAATTAAAATCCATGGAGCAGGGCTGCTTGTGTGTGCTTTAATCTCTTTAAATCAACAAACCATTTACTGGACTTTAATGTATTCAAGCCGCTGGGCTGTCCTCCCCCTCTTCACATATGACTTACTTGACCTTTTTTAATGCATGCAAATAAGCAAAAGTGATTTTTGAAACAGTTTTCTTTTCTTGTTTCCGAGACTAGCCCTTATATGGTATGAATAAAGCTCCTGGTACTTACAACACAGTGAGCTGAAAGTCCTTCCCTGCTGATTTGATTCCGAGTGGTTATACCTTAATGGGTAATTGTAAAACAGTATTTCAAAAGGATCCACTGCAGATGTTTATCATCAATGACACACCTTTTAAGACATATTGTACATTAAGCACAAAGTGTATGTGTCTTAAAGTCAATTTGTTCACACACAATGTTAAATAGTCTAATTTATGGCTTCATTTAACAAAAGAAAACATGATGCTAATTAGTTATTTAGCTCTAAGTTATGGAGCTAATTAGTGTGTCTGACAGTTAAAATGACCTTGAGACATTGTGTTTCATTTGTTGGTGTGTGTAAAGGATGTATGATAGAGCAAATTAATATATCACAAAATATTATGCTCTCTAAAAATACTACATTAAATAGCTAACTTTGTGTGGAATGACCTGAATGCGACACCAAAAGTACATTTATGTTTGGGCAAACAACTGTCCTTGAAAAGAACACACTGAGATACACGAGGACAGAAAAATGAACTAGTGCCATGTGTTTTATTACTACAGTACTTCCATTTAATTTATGCAAATGTTTGATTGTATAGTTTTTATCTGAAATTTTAAAATAGCCATTTATTTCAGTAAGAGGTATAATCAAAACAGATGTGTTTTGTATCAGACCAGGAGGTGCACTGACGCCCAGCTACGGATGGAGCTCATTGTTTAAAATATTAGATATGTACATGGCTTATTTTATGTCTAAGGTCTATTTATCCACTTGGTACAGCATGCATGTATTTCCTGATCTTTTGGGAGCCCCTTCAGGACATTTCTATAGTGCCAACTACTGCTGAGTCATTCGCCATGTTTCAAAGGGTAAACATGAAGGGGGCTAGCCCAACCTGCTGCATTTGGGAGGGTGCTGCCACTTTTGGGTTTTACCCTATTACAGCTTATCCAGATGTATGCTCTAATCCCAGCTTTCTTCCGCAGCCGTGGCCAGGCTATTACGTTTCTGTAACTATGAGAACTAGCCTCAGAGATGGCCACAAAAGCCTGCAGAGGGACTGTTCTTATTCATGTGTTCCATAACCTGTGGAGAGAAATAATGTGGCTAAGGCCTACACAGCTTCTGTAGATGAAAACATGCCCATGTGACCGACTGGTATTTTTCTATAAACAAATTAGTTTCAGTGGCAGTTTGTTCGTTGTGTACTGATTCTGGCTACTCCATCTTCTTGACAGAGCCTCTTCTGATTAAAGGGATACCATACATTGTTAGGCTTTGATCTAATACTAATGTGTCCTCAAATGGAGTTTTTTTGCAAATCGGTTTATTTTTTAAAACATTGTCCTGCGCTTTTGACAATGCCAGATCTCAAATAGACTAACTCTACATAGTTCTCATTTTTGAAGAGCAATTATTTTTGTTTTTACTAAAAACTATTGATACCTTTGGGCATCACTTAGGGGAAGATTCTCAAGGAACTTCAATAGAATATTCTTCCTCCACGGGCTTTTAGCTGCATTTACATTTCCTGCAGCATACTGATGAATCAAGCACATCTAAACCCACTGTATGTCGTTGACTGGGAGCTAACTGAACATTTTATTAAAAACACAGCTACCTTTTAAAATAGAATTAATGCAAGGTCATATTGTGTTGTTGTATTGGTGTCAGTGAGAAACATTTTTGCCTCTAAGTTTTGCCCTGTTTTAGACTGGCCCTGCTCTGTGTCCCCTGAGGGAACACTTGTAATTTTAGCCCGCTCCCTGCAGCCGCTGTCCATACAATGATCAGCAGAGACGTGTTGTATGACTGTGAGTAAAACAAAACAGAGCAGCGTTTTCATGCTTTGTTCACTCAGTGCTCCCCAAACACCTGTCTACACATATAAGCCTAATATCCTGACATTAACAGTAGCTTGTCTTGTTTCTGTGTGCGCTAGTAATCTGAAGCATCTGGCACTGACAGGTTCATACAGTAGGTGCATAGAAGTCCATATTTACACTAGTGTCAGCTTTGCAGGTGGAGCAAGGCACGTCAGCTGGGTTGCACATAAAGATGTACAAAACTTTTCTAGTGCTCTGGTATTTTGCAGTGAAAAATCAATTAAACACAGACTGTTCCAAACAAAGAAAACAGGGATTGTGCTGGCCTAATTAGTGGTGTCCTCTATGTTGGCCTGCAGCAGACAGTTAGTGTGCCATTAATGATCTTCTACACATGCTTTTATCACAGCACGCTACTGCAGGAACAATGCTCACTTCAGACTCATTCGCAGGCTAATGATTTAAAGCAACAAGGAACAAAAAGGGTCTAAAAGATAAATGATGGTCCTTTTTTGAAGGATGATTAAGCGCCAGTCATCAATCAGCATTTTTCACTTCAAAGTTTGCAGCGGCTAATGTGCTGATGTGATCATGCTTTGAGCTGTGGCTAAAAGTGGTCCTTATTGATGTTGAGTTGGCAGAGGAAATGTGTTGAATCTTTTCATGTGGCTTTATCACTTGTACAGTCTTCTACTTCATACATATTGGTTTTCACATGTCTTTTTAAGGTCTTTTTTTTACCCTCATGGCAACTGGAAACCTTAAATTATCCTAATTTGACAAAACAATGTGACTGTTTTTCAGGTTTAACATGCTAATCAAGTAATTTTGAAGACAATGAAAGAAATCCTGAGTTAAATAATAACTGTTATTAGTTAATTTGTCAAAATGCACTTGTTCTTTCAAACAGAAAAAAGGGTTGCATTGTATTTTATCCAAGATCCTTGTTTTTAGCATAGAAGAAAAAGTCTTACAGAAGGTGAAAAAAAGATTAATTCCCCAGTTGCTGTTTTCAGATTCTTGTTGGAGCATTCAAGAATCTGAAAACTTTGAACTGTTGAAAGTCTGAGGTTAAGAGCTGCAGGGCGACGCTCCATTTCTGAATGTTTAAACGAGGCATGCCTGTCTACACGGGACAGGTGTCGTGAAGACATGTCGCAGCCCCAAAAGAGTGAACACCTCTTTTAAAAATCAAATCCCTGGCTTTAAACATAAGGAGGGAGCACTTTGACAGAAAAGTATTGACTAAACCTTTGGGCAACTCTGCACATGCATTTTAGTTACCCGACAATGAGAAGTCTAAAATAATCCACAGTTTTGAGTTGGCCACAGCTAAAATCTGCTCACCATGGGAACTTTTGGACTAGAGAAATTTGCTGTGTGCTATTATACAAAAATAGTGTACCAAGTAGTACCAAGCCCGAACAAAGAAATTTATAGCCCCAGCAGACTTGTTATTGAACAATCAAGCTGTCTCACACACACACACACGCACGCGCACACATATGCACGCACGCACATGCGCGCACACATGCACACACACGTACGTATGCACACGCACACACATGCACACACACGTACGTATGCACACGCACGCACACACACATACACACACATGCGCACACGCACGCACACACACAGACACACACACACACACACACACACACACACGCACGCACGCACACACACAGACACACACACACGCACGAGCACACACACGCCCGAGCACACACACACACGCACACACACAGACACACACACGCACACACACACACACACAAACACACACGCACGAGCACACACACACACGCCCGAGCACACACACACACGCACACACACACACAAACACACACGCACGAGCACACACACACGCACACAAACACACACACATGCACCCACACACGCACACACATACTCACACCTCGCACACACATACTCACACCTCGCACACACACACACACACACACACACACACACACACACACACACACACACACATACCCACACAGACACACGCGCACACACACGCACACACACACACACACACACACACACACACACACACACACACACACACACACGCACGAGCACACACACACACGTACGAGCACACACACACGCACACAAACACACACACATGCACACACACACGCACACACACACACACGCACACACACACACACACACACACGCACGAGCACACACACGTACGAGCACACACACACGCACACAAACACACACACACATGCACACACACACGCACACACATACTCACACCTCGCACACACATACTCACACCTCGCACACACACACTCACACACGCACACACACACACACACACACACACACACACACATACCCACACAGACACACGCGCACACACACGCACACACACGCACACACACACACACACACACACACACACACACACACACACACACACACACATACCCACACAGACACACACGCACACGCGCACACACACACACACACACACCAAAATCCTGTTTCAATGAGAGTGTCCAATTAAGTGATACGTTTGGTGTGGAGCAGAGCAGGGTTCATTAGGCCATGTTTTACAGCAGTGTGGTAGCACCACAGAGATGGGGTTTCCTTCTGTAACCTTGAAGGGGCTGTGGAAAAAACTCTCTCTCACTTACACACACACACACACACACACACACACACACACACACACACACACACACACACACACACACACACACACACACACACACACACAACACACACACACACACACAATAATAACACACTTTGTGGAATGGACGATAGATAGATAATAGATAAATAGATAATCCTTACTTGGATCAAAATGAGAAGCAAAAGGAAAAACAGATAACAGAAATGTTTTTTTAATGCTCAAATTTGAATAAGAAATAATGTACTGATTAAATATACTTTTTCAATAACATGGTTTATTAGCAACAGCTGTTTATGGTTTTAGATAAGGTTGTCATATGGCTCTCACTTCATGAATTAAAACATTGCATTTATTGTCACCATTGCATTAAACTCAAGAACTTTTGACATTGAATAGTGAAATTGGCACAGTTCTTTGAATTTAATGTTCGGAAACATCTGCTAACTGTAAACAGTTAAATGTTTACTGCAGAAGCATATGGCTGCACCTCCAGCCTCTCACATCGCCACTCACGGACGTTTACTCTGTCTTTTATATGAATTATTGGCAACACATCCAAGTTTTGAGTGTGTTATATAGAAATATTTTTATTGCACTAACGTTATTGTTTACATAGCAGATGCCGCTCTTCTGCACACAGTGTAGTGGAAACAAGAGCTTCTTTAAGGGTTACCGAACTGCACTGTACCACTCAGTAGAAGCAAGGCTATGTTGAAATGGGAAGTCCAGCTGCAGACTGAGTACAGAGACAGAAACAGAGTACTTTAGTGGGTGGAAGTTCACTTAGAAAAATTACACAGTTGTGCTTTAACTGTGTATCAAATTTTAGAACACAGATTTTGAACACAACATTTCACCTTTCCTCTGAAAAGCACAAAGTCTGATGTGGAGCCTTTTTTGTAAAATTTAAAACAAACTTTCACTCACATTAAGTTCAACAAATGTTGCTCTCAAAAGTGTTATTTAAGGTGACCATACATCCCAATTTAAGCGGGAAAGTCCTAAATTTAAGCTCCTTGTTCAGTGTCCAGGCAGAAATCTACAAATACCCAATCATATTGTCAAAGCAGCGCTCTGTTTTTTCAACTCATTTGCCTGTAGACTGTCTGTATTTCAATCACAGAGTTACCATGGCGAGGGCCATATTAACCAACTGAAAAAGATCAACAGTGTTCTACAGGCCTGTAGCTCAAAAATGATTAGTCCATTTATCTGCTGAAGCGTAAAAATATGTATTTTAAGTGAAATATAAAAGAACAGGTTTTTTGTATTGATTTTATGCAACATTTGTTAAGATACTGTCATTGGATTTGCAGTGAAATTAAAGAGTCCTAAATTTTGAAGTTTGAATATATCACCCTTTTAGTTCCATTTTCATGTATAATTTTATCAGTAATGTAGGATTATGGTTTAAATTTTAGGTTTTTCTTTTCTTCCTTCTGTAAATAAAAAAAGAAGGGGTCACATGCCCCCACACATAAATATTTTATGTACAAATGGTCAAGGCCCTTATGAAATCTGTTAATGTCTAAAGAGACAGTGTAATGACTTTAGTCAAATAGCAGTATTTTGATGTGCACCTGACATGCTTTGCTTTTGAAAACACAGTTGAGTTTAATATCTGGATGTTTACTTTCACTGCATTAACAACACAACAAGGAAACATGATCAGTCATACACATTGTAGCAGCACAATATCAGGCAAAATGCTCCTTCAAAGAACTCACTGGTGGTTTTGCAGCTCATTCGTGGTTATTTCCACCCCCACATTTTCTTGTGAAGATATTTATTTGTTTACTTTTTTGGCAGAGTCTCTGCTCAGATCACGGATTAGTAGAGATATTCTCTGGCTCATTTGCGGGCTAATTTGCTGGGTTTTAAAGGCCCTTGTGGACAGTTTTAGGCTGTTATCTGTAGAACGGCATACTCACTCCCTTCCAGTGCCTCTGACAGACTAAACCAACAGCATCGAGGCCCAGAGTACCACCAAGGCTCAAGGGCACCACTACAGCACAGAAGGACTCATGGATGAGCCCCAGTCCACTGAGGATCATCCGCACTTTGCCACACAACTCCTGCCCCTCACCCCACAGTATTTTTTTCCACTGCTGTCAATTAGCAGGACACATTTATGATAGTTTTGAGGACACATTTTCCTTAGTCAGTAAGAAGCTCTGCACTCATCTAGTATTCTGCCACTTTCTGTCCTGACATTATTTCAACAGACCCGTCATAGTGCCAGAAGAGTGCGACATACTGCACTCTGTGTGTACTCAGGCTGGTTTGCTTTGGACGCAGACTGTTTTTGAACAAACTAGCCATATTTGGTTGCATTGCCAATTTAAGATGTGATTCTGGAGCAATATCATAGTGTTAAACTGCTACTATGTTGGCTCCAAATGTTGTTTAATTAAAATTAACCTACACTAGCAATATAAAATTAACCTACACTAGCAATATTACTAAAAATGGCAGTATAGCCTACAAGTTTTTGTAAGAGGTTATATTGTTGCAGTTGAGTTAAAAAGGCAAATGACAGCCGTGGTGCACTGACTAAATTTAAGACTGACAAAAGGAACCAGTTCACTTTGTGGTTTTATTTCCATCCATTTATTTTATAATTGTGGTATATACAATTAAGTAAAAGGAGACATTAGTTACATAAATATTGCTCTAAACAACCAGTTCCAACAAGTAAAATCAGTTACCAGTAGTTTTTAGGGCGGAGAAGCAAAGATCCTGACGTGCTGTTTTCCTGGCATGAGAGAAAAGTAATTAACCATCCTTGCTGTGATTCTGCTCATTAGTGGTCACCTTTGATAGCACACTCTGATGAGTAACAAAGGTACATTTTAGCAGTCTTTTGTCGAGCGTACATAAAGACCCTCCCAGACCCTGTTGTGCCGGACAGCTGCATTCTTGCTCATTTCTCCCCTGCTGCAAAAGTGGGCAGAGTGCGATTTCACAGACTGTGCATGTTGAATATTGTAGGACATAAGCTATGGTCTCTTTTCCTCTTGCCTCCAGTAGTTCCCTAAAGCACTGCTGTCATGCTGAAAAATACCAGCCTTATCTCAGCTGTATGAATTGCCGGCTTTTCTGCAGGTCGCACCAAAGATGAAATCACTCTGTCATCAAACCTTAACTCTTGCACTGTTCCATAGAGTTACAGTACATATGTAAGCAGAGATTACACTTGCTAAGCTGTGATAGCTCTCACTGGAAAACGGATAATAGCATGTAGATAAGTGCCAGCCACCAGATGCATAGTAATTTATTTTACTTATTATTTTACTTTATTTATCAGATCATCATTTTTAAGTAAAAAAAAAAACTTAAAGATGATGGTTGTCTGATGAAGAAAGGTGTTTCAAGCACTGTACACTGGTAGGATGTCCGGGAACCAGTCAGGAGCTTTATTTATAATTGAGACAAATGTGGTTCAAAGATAAATTTAGCTGTTAAGATGCACGTAGCAACCTAACCAGATGAGGTATGTTATATTGTGTTATCTGTAATTTAAGTAGGTCAGTTGTGGATATTGATTGATGTTGCTAAGAGGAGGTTTATAGATTTTTATTTTTTCAGTCTTTTTTTAATTTGCTGTTCATAGTTTCATATCGTACAGTTCTACTAATACATGCAGTGGCACCAGATGCTGTTTTTTATTGTTCTGTGAGATAATGCTTCCTGTTTAAATTTATTTTAAAACGGTGTGACATTGTAATAAACAAATGGAAATAGACCAGGCTTCACACAGAGGCTACTGATCAATTAAAAAAATGACTGTCCCCAATCCTGATACAAAAACTGCAACCCAAAGACCACCAATGCTTTTTGCATTGCACAGTTTTCTCAAATGAAAACTGGGATTATGGTGAGAAAAGTATTAATGTGTTACAATCAATTTTGTTGTTGAGTAGCTTTGACTGTCACTGTTTGTCATGTTTGTGCTGGCCTGCATGCCCCTGCATTAGTTGGAACAGGGCACAAGCAAAAATCTATTCTTGAACACTAAATGTAGAATGAAAAACAAAGACAGTATACCGTATGTAGTAGAGTGGTAGAAAAACTGATTTATCAGGGGTAAGCTGTTTCCTAAAAGCATGTATATTACTAGAATTATACTGTATCTAAGAAAATAAACAATAAGTTTTCTTTTTGGTGCTTTCAGAAGTTTTGTGAGGTTTTTAGTGCAGCGTTTTACTATCTTTTATGGGAATGTATCTTTGTCTTATGGGCATGCTTACACTTTTATTTGCCCAGCCCTATACAATACACTGAGGAATGACAAGATGGGCTGGTGCCATCTTTATTCAGCAAGGCCCCAGGCAAGCTACATGTAGTCCTAATGAGTTGCTCACAATTTTAAGCTTCACTTGCCTCTCAAACACCCAAAGTAAACTTTTGTCTTTTCCCTCACTATCCAGGGACCTTAAGAGGATTGTGGGGTCATTATTTATTCATGCCATTGTGTTTATTCACCAGGCTTGGTGTGTGATGAGAGAGCAAAACGAGCAGCCTGCACAGACAGGGTAAAAGCTGATAATTATCCACTATTAGCATTGTTTCTTTAGCCATGGTTTAAGTCGGATCAGCAGATGATCAGGCTGTGCTAGAGGCAGAAACATCAATTTAAAGCAGAGTGTCTTTGAAGCTAGGAGTATTCTGCAAAGGACTCAAAAGAAATTTTGTTTTATATGTGTTACATCTTCTGTGCAGTTAAAGATATAATTCACACCGGCTAAGATCTCCTTACAAAAACAGTCATTACATATCTGCATGATGTGTTAACAGCAAGAGGTGAGGAGACTCAAACCTTTACTTTTCATCCTACAACAAAGAAAAAGCCCCAGGGATGCTTGAAAGGGACTCCATATAGGGATTTGGCAGCACCAGACCTGGTCAGAACTGACATTGATTCTTAAGACCATTGAAGTAAAGAACCATGAATTTCAGGCTTGATTCTTGAAGAGTAAGCAGCAATTACTGATCTTTTATGTCTAACAGAGCTTTCTAACGTCTTGTCACTGTGGCACAACAACAAGGCTGTAAACCTGCCATTTTGGTGATCACTTCTAAGTATGTCACTTAATGCTGTGTCTTATGTGACAGCTGGTTATCAATCAATCTGAACTACTTTATCTGCAAAGCTTTAACTCAGGTCAAGGCCTTTATGCTGCCTTTGTGTTTTTATTTTATAGCTACAATGCTGCTGTGTTTAAAAAGGCATGTTACATTCATAAAATAAACAATTATTAACTTTTTAAAGCAGTGCATCATTGGATAAAGTGTGTGCATCATGTTCGCTACATAATGTATTTCTGATTCGGCTCTTGGATAATAATTGGGCTGTCAGGTGACTTAAATCAAGCCACTTTAAAAATGTAACTAAAAACAGTGATTGACTGCTGACCAATCACTGTCAAAATGTTTTAATTTACACACGCCTGCAGCTGTGACTCAGACAAGAAGCATGTGGCTGCAGGATGGTGGTGCATATTTTTATTTTATTTTTTTCTGCCTACATATTATTATAAAAAAAAACCTTTTTGTGTAATAAAAATATTATAAAACAATATTAATAAAACAATAAAATAAATTTGACTGATAAAGTGTATAAAGAAGTATGAATATGATTAATGATCATGCAGAGTCTTTAATCGGGGACACAGCACCAAGTCCAATCAAGTATATTTTGGCTGAATTCACACCAAACATGAAAAGTTTGACTGTCACTGCATCATTCAAGATGCGTGTTAATGCCAGGTCTGAACGGGCCTCTGACTCATTTGTCGTTTGTCACAGTGAGTTGCAAACAGATGGTGTCTTTCAGCTACAGGATGTGCTGTCTCTCAAACACAGAGGACTACAGTGGACTAAGAGAGGCACAATAAGAAATGTGCACCTATTATTGCATTGAAAAGAAATGTCATGTGAAGCCTTGGCCTCGTTCTCATCCTCCGAGGTGATACTGACATCGCTGTCTGCTGTGTGCCCAGGCGTATGTGCCACTGTAGCCTTTTATCGGAACTGGATGTTTCACTTTTCTGTGAAAGTCCACAGATGAGCTCTAAGTGAATACATGGGCTGAGTGATGCTCAGAAAGGGAGAAAATGGCTTTTTTGTGGAAATGGTGACAACTGATAATTTGGTCTAATGTTCTTATACATTGTGGACCTCATAATTTATTACAGGTTAATGGCCACATAATCTTCTCGCTGCTTGTTTTATGAAACTATTCAAACCACATCTCTATAATTTGGCTTTCTGCTTAAGAGCATACAGTAATTGTAAGTAATGGATGCTGGGCTTAAAGTGCACATAGAAATGTTGTGGGTCAGCCTTAAATGGAATTGTGCTTTCTATGGGAACAGTCTTTTATTACACACAAATACAATTTTCATTAGTTTACAGTTTGTTTTCAGGCTCACTCTTCTTTATAATGATATTGATTCTTAACAGGTAAATGGCATGGTCAGAGCATTGTTTATATAAAAAAAAATTTCCAATGCAGCATCATAAAAACTCATATCCTACCTTCTGCCAGAGTGATTGTGTTGTAGTGGCTGTTCGGACCAGGCTGTGTTTGCTGACTAGCCTTGCACCAGATAAACTGATAAAATTTCATCATATCAGTGTCACAAATTCTCAGTCCAGCAGCAGACATAATTTAGGCTACAAGCGACAAGATAAATCCTGTTTTTGCTGCAATGAAAATAATAATTTACAAGACATTTTAAATTGCTTTTGCAAAAATAAAACTTTTGTCTTTTTGTAAACTATCTCTGAGTTGCAAACCATCTAATAACAAATTAGATGACTTACTGATGAGTGATTTTTTTTATAGAAAGCTACTTATCTTGCAGCAACAGTAACAATTAGGTGTGCACAGGGATTGCATAAATACAATAATTACTTATGACACCAAACAAAACTCTTTTACAAATAAATAATACAATTCATTAAACTCTAAGTGTTAAATAATGTGCCTTACAGCAATAGAATCATCCATTTACCATGTATAATCTCAAGCACAATTACATTTTTAACCTCACTGTATTGAATTAAACTAAAGTGTTATAACTTTGCATTAAATTGACTGTTACAAATGTAATCTTCTTAAGGATTGTGTAATAATTCTCTAATCCTGTGTACAGTCAGTCACAGAATTCTTTAGCAATTCCTTCTTGATGAGCTGTAAAATCACCATAATTGCATAGCCTTGTTATTAAACAGCAGACATTGTTTAAGTGATACAATTATCATAGATCTGAAGCAATGAATAATCATTGGTTGTATTATAAGGTCTATGCCCGAAAATAGTCTGAAAGAAATAGTGCAGTTGCACATACTTATTAGCCAAATTGTGTAAAAAAACACAAAAGCAGCTAAAAAATGTGCTGGTACACAATGTGTTGGAAGAGAAGGAGGACAAAAATTTAAAGCACAATATCTCATAACTCTTCCAACGCCGTGCAGTGTGTTGCTGTGTTAGTCAATATTGACCCTTCCTTTCATCATGCTACATTGCAACAACATCACTACAGAGCATTACAATCCTCCTGTCACAAAGAAGTCGAATTTCTGTCCGCGGCGCAAGGGCAGGGCCAACACTGCTTTTGCACAGTCTTTGAAGTTCAGTTCAAACCAAAAGTGGTGATAAAGTGGGCGAGAGGGCACATTAGATCAGTCATGGCAGAGCTCAAACACTGCAAGTCACTAAGAAAAAGAATCTGAAAGGCCATCCAGCTGCCTTTCATGGGTTTAGCTCAAAGTTTTAACTCAAAAGCCATTGTATGGCAAGACATTTCCAGGGCAGCTTGATCCTCAGTAACATTAGTGATGAGCACTGTAAACACGACCACTGAAGCTAATCATTAGGGGAACCAAGACGGAAAGCTGAAAAGGGAATTGATGATACCAGGGCAATTAAAAAGCTATTAAATATCCAATTAAGATACCTTGTCAACCAAAGTACCTTGTAGGCAAATGTAACGCAATTAATGGACCATTATTTGTATTAGACATGGCATTATAGGTTTATTGATAAAAGCAACTGTTTTAATTTTTTCACTTCCTATCTGCTAGTGGGCCTGTTTTAAAAGCAGCACTAATATGACGGTTATGTATTAACCTCTCAACAAGAAAAAGTCCAATATTTGAATGCATCAAATACTACTAATAAAGGGTATTGTTTTCTTTTAAAATTGAGGACTAGCTACTGCTACATTCTCAACCTACTGAACAATTTTTATTAAGATACATACTTATCTTAAAAGCATTTCTTTGACGCCTCAATTTAGTAAAAAGTGCACTTTATGTTTTCTGAATAAAAAAAAAAGTAAAACAAATGGTAGCTAGACAGTTCATACATGCTTGCAGCATGAATAATTGTGGCCTTTGGTGGTAGCATTCACTGGAGATAGCTCAGAACATAGCAGCAGATATGCCGTCACATGTTGGAGTGACTCCCGCTCCACCTACACTTGCTGACAAAATGGAGGCTGGGGAAAATTATGCAACATTTATCAGATCTGACAGAAGAAGCTGTCTCCTATAGAGAAGCAGTTCTCACATCTTCTTTGTCATAAGGCCTGTGTGTTTGCTAAGAAGTGCACTAAAACTAAGCTGTGTCTTTTTTTCATTTTACTGCAGGTGCACAAGAAATAGTTACAAATGATATATTATTATATTATAAATCACTGTATTTTGTGTGTGACATGTTTCACAGCCTGTCTCTATATAGTTATTCTGCAGAATACATGTAGATAATGTGTATTTCTTTCCACAAGAAAGAAAATGGGTCCTATAGGTGTTAAAATGGTTAGGTGCCTAGTTTTAAATCAGGTCTACTTTTATTTGTTTGAATCTAAATTCTCCATTTAGTGGTATGTCAGTGTCCTTGAGAAACTTAGAGTCACTCCTGTGTGTTTGGTATTCTTGTTGTGTCACATAGCGTCCCTTGATGCTACAACAGGATTGTTTTCTTAGCACCGGACTGCATCTACAAATAATGTGCATATTTTCTTTGTGCTGCCCGCAGCTGTAGTCCCAGAACAAACATCATTTCTAATGTCACCATAGAGTCACAAGGCTCTGGCACCTTGCTCTGAATTGGTGCCGCTGTATGTTTCATTTGGTAGTCATAGGCGTTATTTACTTTGTCATTTAAGTGTTATTTAAGTGTTTACTGAGCGCTGTGGCTATAGGGTGTCCATATGTGTTCTAAACTTCTATTTAAAACGCCGGATGTAGCTAAGACCAGCGTAGATAAGACCAACTTTTTAATGCCCAGCTGGTGCACTCCGCTTCTGGAGCCCAATGTGGAATAACTTATTTATTTGAAGCAGCTGCAGAATGGTTAAATAAACTTGGCATAGCTGTCCTCCCCCGTTTGCTTGTTACTGCCGCTTTTGAGCTCTTGTCTGTCAAAGCTGCACTGCACACTTTAATGTTTTTTCCCTTGAAAATAAATGTCATTCTTTGAACTGGGGCTTTGATGGCAGAGATTTTGATTCTATTCTAAGTGGCGCCAATCTGGATTTTTTTTTTGTACTTTTGACTTACTTGCTTACTTACATGCTTCTATAATTAAATTTAATACACACAATGTGAATAAAATTGCATTTCTTTTGAGTAAAAGAGATAGATTCTACAGTATTATTAGCATTTAGCCTCTTCCGCAGATCAGTCTCCAATTTGTTTGCCTCCTCAATTACTGGCTTACTAATGAGTCAATTAAGTTTTGTATTGTAGATGCAAGGGATGGTGGTCTGTCTGTGATCAGCCACTTTCTAAAACTGTCTGAAACACAAGCTGCAGAACCAGGTCCAGGGGGTCCTGTAAGTAAAGGTCAGTGTCATGTATAAGGCCGGGGCTCTCTCAGTGGCTTCTGGTGTGCACGGCTCACAATCCAGCATTAATTAAACACCGAGACAAACCTTTGTGTGCAGAGTGAGACTAATGGTGGCTCAGGAAGGCTTCCCAGATCTCATTTAGGCTTTGACCGTATTTAGAGATCTTTAATCAAGTTTCTTTAATGAATTCTGTCTTAAGTAAAAATATTTAGTCCATGAAAAGTGCATCACTTACTCAATTAATAACACAAATAATACAAAATAAATATGCTGATAAACTAATTGATAAAAATTAACAACACATTAACATAACATTTATTAGTTACAAATAAAATTATATATATTTTTTTTTTACACATTTAGCCATTTACAGCTAATAAATAATTGATTTACTGATTATTAAAAAATGTATAATTCACACTTTTGCCTGTCCCTTATTTGCACATGGCACAGCAAATTACTTTACTAGCTTTGCATTGTGCTACACTCTTTTCTAGCACACGTTCTTTAGTTGCTTGCTATAGTTTATTTAACTTTACAGTGATTTAAACTCTAAATTTAACTCACCATTGCCACGTGTTAAACACAAGAACACAACTGTGTGTAGAGCACGTATACATACAAAATAATATTACAGTCACAGGTGTTTGCAGCTGTGCAGTCCTTTTGTGAATCTAAAATCCTAAACTGTTAAAGTGTTATTTTAACATCCCTACTGCAAGAAGTTCACTTAAACCAGACTAGAAAGGAAAGCCACAATATACAGAGACAAAACACACCCGGGACATTCACTGTTTGAGCCACTACCTTCTGTAAGACGTTTTAGAACAGACTGAGAACCAGTTTCTACCTCCATCACACCACTTTAATGCTGCACAACTTTATTACATTTTACAATACATATGTATTAACCTTTGTTTTTAAACCAATAAGATGCAAAACAAGTTTTGTTGTACCAATGTGTATAATGACATTAAACTATTTATTCATTCATTTAACCTCTGCTGGTTGATGGCTTGGTGAGTCACTGTTGCTCAACAGTCTATTGTTTTGCCTTAAATCTCAGCTGTATCTCTGGGATTGTGTATGATGGTGGTAATGATGCTCTTTACAACACAAACCCTCCCTCTCATGGATGCTGAATGCTATAACAACGGTGTGGTGGTCATTAACCCACAGCATGGCCACTGTGCCTGAGCAGCCATTACTGCAGCAGTGTTAAAGGCTTGAGAGAAACGTGTGCTAAGTGTGTGCTGTGAAGTATATACAACACACACATCGTGACTCTCAGGGGCACTGGGCATTTTCTGCCTGTGTAGGGCTGTGGCTGATATGTTAATATTGCTAATTGTTTCCTAATTAGATGCGAGTCAGTGAGTCGTATTTTAATACTCTTCAGGGATCATTACAAAAGCAAGAGGAAATTTATCTCTCCTGATGGATGACAGTCAAATCAGCAGGAATTTCAACAGAAAGGCTGCTGCTCTGATGGGGAGATAGGTAGAAAGAAGCCGGCGATGGCTATGTTCGCTGCAGTCATGTTACTTAAGTAGTCCATTTTCAGTATGGCACAGAGCTACATCAAAAGTTAATCACACATTAATAGGAGCTCTGTGGAGATTTCACATTCATTGACAGCATGGGAATTGCAGCAAATAGGCCTTGAAAGGAGAATGGCATACTATTCCTATGCAAGTATTAGAGCTGATATTGGTATGTAACAAAGAGCTTTAAATAACCACAACTTTAAATGATTGGTATCCTGCTGTTAAGTTGAGTGGCCAGTCCGATCCCTGTGGTATTTTATAATATGGACAACTAAGAAAGCTGAGATGGACACAGAGCCAGAATGAAATGGGAAGGATTGGTTCAGGTTGGATTCATTTCTTGGCTGGCAGGGGACATATGTGCATCCGCAGGAGTAGTAATATTATGGTTTCTGCAGTGTATTTATATGATTTTTTTTGTTAGCATTATTTGTGTATCTTAAAATCTTCTCAAAGAAATTCAAAAAGCAATTTGTAGTATTTAGTCAAATCTAGGAGATTGTTCAAATTTCACAGACTCTTGTGTGGAGACTCCACTTTCAATACAGCAACATATTTGTATCCCAGATTGGGCCTCCTTTTTTGCATCCAAAAAGTATTTGTTTAAAACAACAGTGGGCTTTTCCTGCTTCTTTATTCACTCTCAAAGTCATTTCAGTTGTTTGTATTGTTCTTCCCAGCTGGGTTGAGGTAGCAGAGACAAAGGCAGATGTGTCGCTGTTTGTTTTGGAAGTGTCACAGTTAAGCCTTGCATGTGTGTGTGTGTGTGTGTGTGTGTGTGTGTTTTGCGAAGTTGTTTGTGCTTTGGTGTGTTTCATCCCCCCCCCCATGTGCTGTCTGTTTGTGGTCCGCAGGTCCTCCGCTGCATTGTTCATCCGCCTCCTCCTCCCCTGTTGAGCAACTCTCATACCCTCCCCCTTCCATTGCAGCCAATGAGAGCCAGGAAGGGTTGCTAGGTAACTGTGCGGCTCAGCCAGCCCAGGACTCTGACTCTGAGGATGAGTTTGGCCCCAATTCATTCTTAGTTAAAACTGGCTCAGGAACCCCGTATGCTCCAGCCACTGCAGCTGCTGATGGTGAGTTGGTTTTCACTCTACTGCTTTCTGGAGGTTAGCTTTCCTGCTTCTGGACATGTGTTGTAGGTCATGCAGATGGCTGTGGGCAAGAAAATATCCCTTTTATTCCATGCACCATGTTAGAGTGTGGAAAGTCAATACATAGCCTTAGGAGAAGCGTACAACTCTCTGAAGTAAGGTCTGCAAAGTTCAGAGCTTCACTGAAAAAAATGGATGATTTTGGTTCAGCTGAGATTTGTCACAGATTTTCCTTTGCAGTTTGAATGCATGGTGGTGGGAGTAATCATCTTCAATTCTCCTATAGTATTTTCAAAAACAACAGCCTGGCTACATCCTCTGCACTTCACTTAGAAATAAAGACAGTAACTACATACCAGGTGTAATGTACTGTAGTGAACTGTCTCTTCCTATATCGCTGCACGGCCTTTAGGGGTTATAGGAAAAACACACTTGAAACACCATAAATTTAGTTAATCTATAACTTTGCATTTTGTTAACAACTATAAATAGGAAAGCACTTCTCTAGAGTGTGTTTTAAAGTGAAATGCCCTCTGTAATATCTAATTAATAACTGTCACCTGTTCGTTTCTGTAGACACACTTGACATCGCAGGCTCAGACTGGCAGAATGACACTGGAGCTCAACGCTGTTATGTCGATGGCAAGTTTACTAAGTTGCGAACAGACCCCATTGCATAAAGTTTTTGTGTATATCATATAATATAACTGGTTTATACAGTATTTTATTCTTTAAATATCAGTTAATACTTTTTATGACTAATCTTTTTTAATCATCAAAACTCAGGAAAATGGCAGTGCAATCAAAATACAAATTCTTATTATACTCACTTAGCTGCTGCTTAACAACTATCTCATGTATATTTTATGTACTGTTGGGCTGTAGGTTCTCGCAAAATCAATGCAGATGTTGAAGAGCACACACTACTCACAGCATTCCATGAATTTCTTCAAGGTAACTTGAAAACCGATTTATTACTATGGTTACTGCATGTCCCCCCTTGCAGGTTATCATTTCTTGTTTACAATCCATATACATACAAATATGTGTTGTCATTTAGACTTGGAGATTTATGCCACCTTTTTCCAATAAGTCATGAATTTTTATGCTGAATACGTTTTTTTGATATCTTGAATGAGGACATGGTTCCGTTGCTACTTGCTTCTCCCACTGGCACAGCAAACACAAAACAAGATAAAAATGCTCTAAATAATTGATAGGGCTTACAAGTTAACTACCCAAAGGGTCGAATCACATCAAACTCCAAAGTGCCCCAGCTGCCTGCTCAGAAAGCCAGCAGAATAACTTATTAATCCCAGCACAAATCTCCCCCTTAATTCCACTGCAGAAAAATACTGGTCACCCAGCAGCGACACAGCAGTGCTGTGGGGGACGCGGGCTGGGGACGCCTTTTACTCCGTTTTAATAACAATGACACTCATTTGCATAGGTACAGCATGTAGGTTTGCCCCAGGCTGTCTGTAAGGGACAGAAAAGGAAGCTACTTTAGATGTCCTCAGGCTTTGAAAGATTCCTTTTAAGTTGAAAAATACAGCATGTGTAAGTGTTGCTCTTGCTAAGGGTTAATAACATACAATTACAGTCAATATTGATGTCTTAGTCCACCCTGAGGACTTTTCACTCATCAGTATTACACAAGTAATCACTACTTTTGAGGGTAGTAGTTGAACTAGTTTACCTCATAAATACATTGTAAAGCTCAGGGGGGAAACTTGTTTGTAGATTTTTCAGACATGAGTATTGTATGAGTATTGTATGTGATGACATGAGTAGATAACTTGGCAACCCCTAGTCTCATAGTTTTGTGAGAAACTTTTTACAGTGCTGCATCCCTTTGTCTTTCAGTATCCAGAAGCACCATCAGCTTCAAAAGTGGTCTGTCCTGACTGAGCCTTATGTATGTTGTGACAGTTAATAGGAGAGAGCTTTTAATGAAATATTATCAACACGTAATAAGTTTGTGTGCATTTCAGTTTTTTGATAAACCACTGTATAAAGTTATGTTTGCCTAAAATAATCGGCCCGCCTATCTGTTGCACTGGAAAACCATTGGCTTTCCATTACCAACATATTATGCTCAAGAGCATCAGCAAGCTAATATGCTGGACTTAAAATGTTCAGATGCATCTTCAACAAATAAATGTTCTCAGCAGAGAGTTTTTATTCACATTAGCCTCTGTTTTCCTATTCTTTCTTTTGGGCCACTGTTTTCATTGGGAGGAACTCTGAGCCAGGGCTTGTATGAGGCTGATGAGGCTGCTTGCTGAAGCTTGCAGTCCTTTTGTGTGGCATGTGTTTCACTGTGGCCCTGAGCTTTCTCTGAGGGGTTTCTTCCTGGGGAGACTGCCAGTGGGAGCCTGCTGCCACACTGAGGCGCGAGATCTAAGACACTGCAGCCTACCAGTATTAACATCTCTTAATGCAAAACAGCATGGGGTCGGCCAGTGTTGGCTTTCATTGCTGCTGGGCTCCCCGCTGAAAGGGCCAGCGCAGCACCACCACCTCACAGCTGACCAAGCAGGAATGCTGAGCTGTGGAAAATGCTTGGGGACGCGGCTTTTGGAGAATTCAAATGTGTCTTATTTGGAACTGCTTAATCACTCTCTGAGCACCTCTTCCCTCCCCCATGTGGGAAATGTGGTTAAAAGAGGTCACCCTGCAAAGGAATTTAGCCACATACACCAGGAGGAATGAAACTATACAAGGCTAAATAATAATTTAATGAGCAGCACATGGCACTCGGTATGCCCCTCTTTTTTTTTTTGGAACATTTCAGTCTCCACTTTAGAGTTATCAAACAAAACTGGTTGCTTTCACTGTTGATGTTTTCAAGAAACTACAGCCAACAGGCAGTTTGTTCTATTTCATCCTTCTGGCCGTTCATCAGTGCACAGAGACCATAGATAATGCATTTTGCATAACTACATGCTTTTTTTTACTGACAGAAATGGAGATGCATTACTTTCATTCCATGATTATTGTCAACCATCTGTGCCCTCTAACAAAATCTGTAGTCTCTTGATGGATATGTGGCAGTGTGACATCCAGAGCAGAGCATACATAACCACTTGTCTAATTCTTACTTAGTAAGCTCCAAGAATGACAGAAAATCCATTTGATCACAAAGAGAACCACATGTGAAGGCGGCTCCTAATGGATCAGGCACTACTTTGTGAAAATAGATGTAGTTGCATAGATAGTTTTGTTATTCTATGTTGTTCACTTGCAAAGGTCTTTTTAGGCTTATGCAATTTAATCAGGAAAAACATTCACATTTCATATTTTTGTAGATGTTAGAATTTTACAAGAAAGAATATATGAATTTTGCATAAAGACAAAAACTGCAGTAAAGAAGAGTAAACAGAAATCTGGGCCACTTCAAAAATGAGGATTAGGACTGCAAGTGACCAGATGAGAAGGATGGCCTAAAATATGGATAATTTCTGTTGTGTAAAGTGCTCATTCAGGGTTTATAATGCTTCTCGCACAATTTAAAAACATGTTCCATTTTAGACAGAACTAAGAAGCACAATCCTTAATACCACCAAAGAATACTATTGTTTTGTTCAGTAATACTAAACATTGAGATTCATAACAAATATTTAAATTAAAAAGGATATCAGTTTGCTAAATATGTGTCAAAGAAAGTTATTTTTCTAGTCTCAGCTCATTTGGTGTCTGGTGTCTTGTTAGTAATGAGGGTGAGCTTCTAGTCACATTCACAGAAGGTGTGTTTCCACTTATTCCCAGAGTGAGCACCAGGGGAGAGCTGTGTATTAGGCCCACCATGTGTTGTTTGGGGTACCTGTGTGTGCCGTACCTGTTACCTCTCAAATGAGTCCGGGACAGACAGGCAGTATTCCCGCCTGGCTCTTCCCTTCAGATGGCTTCTAATGGTGTAGGAAACAGCAGGGCTAGCACACAAGCACCTTCTGGGAGTCAGTGCAGCTCCACTGCCTTCATGACAAATTCTATTTGTATTTTTATAGACAAATGCTGCTCAACTGGAAATTTTGCTCCTATGATTAGCCATAGGGGCTGCAGCAGTAAGCAATATTTAATGATTTATCTGGGTGCTGGATAGCTTTTGATTAATTGTGTATCGAGTAGCTCACACCTCAGTGCTTCACTCGGGTGTCCGGGGCATGTCATATCACTTTATTTCATCAGGTGTGACCATCACTGCTGCTGATTTTATCCACTGTCCTTGTTCAGAAAAACACCTTTTCCCTGGGCACTGCGCTGGCACTGGCTTTAGAAAATTCTATAAATGGTGCCATAGAAAAGGTATTTAGTCTACTATATATTGTCAAAGTCTATTTCCATAATAAATATATTTCTTCATTTGACATTTTGATACATTTTACACATTAAACTTAGTCACCAATTATTAATTCAAAACATTTGTTTTGATTGCTCAAAATGTCTAGACCATATTTTTCACTTTATGGTGATTTATAGTTAATCATTGACTGATATTGTTTGATATGTACTGCTAATAACTATTACTATTAAATATAAAATGACTACTACTTTATTTAACTTTCTCTGCTGAATTTTAAAGTGGATGTCCTCAAAGGTTGGAGGGTTGTCTCTAAGCAATTAGAACAAGCCACATGAGACAGACATTTGTGGTATCTGTCAGGACGGCGGGTGAAGGCCTACCTAATGAAGTGGATTTGCCTTAATTACTTGTCTAGAAAAGCGTCAGGAGGCCTTAACCAATGTGCACACATTGTTAGGAAGAAAAATGAAGAAGTCACATTCCCAGTCTTAATGGATATCTTTTGCTTTCTGTTACAAATGCCACGTGAAAGTTTAGCTTTTGTATCATAGACCTGTCTCTCTGACTTTGTGATAATAAATGAATCTTCTTTTCTTACAGATTTTGTTGTGCAAAGCAGGTCAATTGAGAACCATTAATTTTTTTCTGTCCTTTATAGTAGTAGTGAATGATTGCTGCTGAATCGCCACATCTGTAGGGGTCATCTCACACTGTGCGTTCTCTCATAAACGATTCTCTGAACAGAACAGCCCGTTATTTCTATTTTTAAATGAAAGTGCTTTAATACACATTGACAAGTAATTGTTATAAAATAAACATACACATCTGCTTTTAATCAGTGGCATCAATTCATTGTAGAGTTAAAATGTTTCTACAATGTAAAATAGTAGAATTAATATAATATTTTAGATTGATGTGTTCTACTAAATGAAAAACCTATTGTCATTTGCCTGATTCAAAGTAATGAATTTGGTGAATTGTAAATACATTTGACACCTATGATAAATTTGTCCTAGTGATATATTTCCATGTGCTTGTCCTTGTATTTGATTAGCATAACCTTATTAATGGCCTAAGGGATCAGGTATATTACTGAACAGCAGGGAGGTCATCAACAACGCTGTGTGGCTTCCTCACACACCAGTCTATTGTTCATTGGGACTGTGGCTCTCTTGCATTGTCTCTAGAGTGCCGAGTGTGGAGCATCTGCTGTGCCCCACCACCATAATTTATACAACTAACTAAAATGAAAAGAAACAAAAGGATTTTTGTCAGTGGTCAACGTCATAAACTGAGTTCTCTGCATAAAGTGACAGTGGACCAGTATCACAACAAGGTCTTAGTTGAAATGAGTACTGTCTTATTGCTTTTTAATGAGGTGAAACACCACATAATGGCGTGTGAAATCACCACGCTTCAGCACGCAGCTTTGGAAGCCTGTAAAGGAAGCAACTTCTGCAGGTGTTTAGGGATTAAATGCTGCACTCTTGAATATATATTTTTTTGTCTTTCCTGAGCCATTTATTAGCACTCATCTATGAACACAAGCTGATCTAATTCCACTTTAAGCAAATCTATTGTTTTGTAAGTAGATTTCAAGCTACACCTGTAGTGCACTTTAATGTTGAACCTATTATGTAAACCTTCTGTGTTTGTGTTCCCTCCTTGCGGGCTTAATGTCAATTTAGCATGTGGATATGTGTTAAACAAAGCTTTCTGGTTTAAGGACTCTGACTCTCAGTCTAAATCTACAGGTTCACTGATGGATGAATAGCGTAGCACAAGTGAAACTAAATAGATACAAAGTTCAAAAGACCTTGGCTGTCTGTCTTGTGAGGGCACAGTTTCAAATAACACACATAGGATCGCTAGACTTGTTGTGTTTCTTTGCTCTAGTTCAGAAGAGCTGAGGGAAAAAAACACACTTTCTCAGAGCACTGACACTGCTGTACTGGATTAAATTTAGGTCTGATCACCGCCTGCACGGGCACACACTATCAGCTCATAATTGAAAAAGTTGTTAATTGGTTGTCTCTTCTGTCTGACATTTACTACTGACTGAAGTAAACGTGTTGTTATTGATAAAAATCTGCCCAAATGAATGGTGGCGAGAGAAATGTGCTTTTGGAGAGAGAAGCAGGGTCAGCCATGTTTACACAGGAGCCATAGTCTGGTCTGGGTACACTGTCACTGGTCTCTGTGGGAGGCAGGGAGTTCACTCTTATGCAGACAAGATAGTAGAAATAATGAGCACGAGAGAGAATGGTGCATCAAGTGCTTTGTAGAGCTCCCGTTGAAAGAATTTAGCTACTAATTGCAGTGCTTCTGGTAAATCTTTAAGTGTTTATCTTCAAATGAAAATAGTTAAGCTTTAGTAGTAGTAGCTGCATTGAATTGGATTTAAAACACTTTGAAGTGCTGTGTGTGTGAATTGTGCTATAGAAATAAACTTGCCTTGCCTAAAAACTTAAATTTAGTTTCTTTCTTGTTCTTTCTAAAAGTAATAATTAAATGTGATTGTACGAGGAAATTTTGTCAAATTCTTTAAATACTGTATTTTTCTTTTCTCTTCCAGACGGAGCCTTTCAAAACCACTCTCGGCTGCGGACTCCTCCTCTACCACTGTCCCACTCACATTCCCCCAATCACCAGCACCATGCAGCCTCTATTAACTCCCTAAACAGGGGCAACTACACGCCAAGGAGCAATCCCAGCCCCGCTCCCACTGACAGCTCCATTCCTCCCGAGGGACCGGCGAGTGGTCAAGACTCGGGCAGTACACAAGACAACTGGCTCCTCAACAGCAACATCCCCCTGGAAACGAGGTACCAAGCTCTTCATCCTGCTGACACTGTACAGTTGACTGGGCTTGAAAAAGCTGGCATTGAACAGCTTTTTCATGCTCTATATTAAATTACAGCCGTGCTAACAAGGAGCAAAGCAATAAAATGGGAAATGCTAGGGGCATTTGTGATGAACATGATTTTTGGCAAACAAGAGAAAAGTGCAGCTTATTGCATGTTTTTCAAGTCTTTTCAGCTCTGAAAGTGAGCGTGCCATGAACAGAAGAGTAATTATAATCAGGTTAGATAGTGCTCACAAAATTACCTTCGGCTGCTGCTGACTTTATAGCTCTTTCCCTTTAGACAGTTCAGTATTTATTTCATATTAATCTCTATCCATTTCTTTCTCAATAGGAAGCTCGTGTGTCAAGGAGATTTGTCAAGTGCTATTGTTTCAGAGACAGTATCTGATGTTTCTTCAGCTCTGTGGGTCATACAAGTGTAGAGTTATATTGTAATGATAACAATACTTTGCCAGTGAATGATGAAGACGTATACATAGAGATTGACTATGTCAATTTAAATAAAACCAAGATAAAAAAAACGGCATTGTATTATGTTTATAAGAAGCATAATGTTAAAAACACTATTGTTATAAGACAATAGCGATTGCCTAATTTGTTATGGCTAAACAGTCAGCCATGAACAGAACAGCTCACTGTTGGCCTCCAGTTTTGTGAAGCAGTTCACTTAACAAGAAAATGAGCATCAGTTTTAGTGGGTAGAAGGACGTTTAGTGCTATAATGAATGATTATGCGTCATGAAGCGCCAAAATTAATCCTGCGCAGGTATTCCTTTGGGTAAAGAAGACAGATGGCGAGGAGAATGAATCTGCAACAGGCGAGAGTGCTGCAGAAACCACATATGTAGTCCTTTTGACCTGTGGCCTCTGAAAAGATCATCTGCTGGAGTTCCAATAAAATCTAGACCAATAGTATTCAGACCGTGAAATATTAAATGTCACTTTTACTTAGTTAATTGTATTGCAATGGCTTTCTTGTCACTTTTGTGAAATAAATCAGCCATGCTCAATTTTGCACTGGTTATTGATATTTTTTTCAGTTTTGTGTCTGGCTCAAACCGGCCTTGCCATTTTCTTCTGAGCATCTGCCAGGCATCTCTCTTCATTAAAAGTTGCATTCCTCCACAGAAAACAAGCTTTAGAGACTGCAAGCAGACTCCTGGCCTCGAAGGGGCATGGATCAAAACAAGGCTTTTCTCTTGTACCACTGAACGTGTTCAGCTTGCCCATGGTTGCATGTGGACAGTTCATTTCTCCATTACATTGCTGCCGTGTTTCCTTATGGAACAGAGCACCTTTTCAGGGGGGTATACTACAGGAGAAATGATGCATGTGCCTGCAGCTTTAGATTAGATAAAAAATGTGTTTTTGAAATGGTTGTACCCATCTGATGTGCAGGTGAAATTGGTAAAGTACAATTTGAATTAAAATATTTAAGTGTCAATTTCACTTATCTTATTATAAAACTTAAGTCACTTAAAGTACTATTAAAAAGGTTCTTATTTGAAGTGATGCATTCTTTTTTTTCAATCACAATCTTAAAGGAGCCAGAATACTCTAATGTTTATTAGAGAGGAGCAAGACGCTTGCAAAGAAGGGCAGGGCTCGTACAAAACAAGGTATGACAGTGCACTTATAATGGGAAGGGGAAGATGAGAGCTAGATGTTATTTGTCTCATTCTTTTGTAGAAGTAGTTCCATAAGGGCCTTGGTTTCTTTGTCCCACGCTTCTTGTCTCAAACTCCATTTGTCACCTCTTGTTGTTGATGTTGCTTGGTGTTGCTGTAATGGCCTATCTGTGTTGTTTCACGCACGTCTCACACTTCTCATGCTTCATATCCATCTTTCCACCTGTGTGTAGAAACATAGCAAAGCAGACATTCCTTGAGAGTTTACAGGACAACCTCATTGAGATGGACATTCTGGCATCAGCACGCCATGATGCCCCGTACAACGACGGGTATGTTGCATGTTTGCTATCTGGCTCACTCTAATGTCAGAATCTGCTTTGCCATGAGCACGAGGCCTGCCTTATCTTACCATCGAATGTCTTCTGTTTGTCTTCTTTCAATTATCACTGTATGTCTCTTAACTTTTGCAATATTTGCCCCTTTTTTAATATGACTAACACAATTAGTCACAGCGAGTAGTTTTCCTCATTAACTCTTTCATGTTCAATGATGTGTTATGAATTGAATTGTTTATATAGGCCAGAATGTGTCAGTGACATGACACATCATAGTTTGCAATGTGATATTCAGTCACCTTCATGTCACTGTCATTGTAGCGCTGCTTGTGGCTGCTACGGATTCTGTAACAAGCTGATCATACGGCACTTGGCCATACACCCTTTCACATTTTCTGTGATAGTCAGCCATGTTCTTTAAGGGCAAATAAGCTGCTCAACCGTGAGCTACAGTCTGAGTGTTGTATATTTTCTCTGGACAGCCTTGAAGTTGACTAACCATGCTGCCATGAACATGCTGCCATAAACAACAGTCAGCTGTGCTCACTGGTCTTGCAAATTAGATTGCTACAGCACAGTGCTATAGTAATAGTATACAAGGTTTTCTTGAATTTATCTTAACATTTATAGACGTACTCAGTATACCAGGCAAACTTATAGCAGACTTTACAGTCTCATGTTAGAGAAGCAGGAAGAAGGAGTATGCAATAAACATGCAATGTGCTGCTATAGACAGAAGCATCAATTAATACATTTTAGACACAATAAGAATATGTCAAGATGGGACATACTTATACAATTTGCTCCCTCATTAGTGGAATTTATGCAAAATAAGCAAGTTGTATTTTTATCATTTGGAATGAGAGCTAACCAATAGATAAAAAAAACAGCAACAATTTCCATCACACAATAGTTAACTTGTTATGGGTGAATTAAGGCCATCTCTCTGTGCTTAGTAGAAGCATTTGTATCTATTGCGTCTCTGTGTACTGAATGATCTGAATGTTTTGCACTAACCATATATGGGTATTACACGTAACCTCTAAAAATAAACAAACACTTAAAGTGAGAAGCTGAATTTCACTTTGAGTGACATTAACCTTTAAACAGTATAACAATATCTATTTTACCTTTTCTAACATGAATTTAACAACTTGGTTCCTTCTAGGCACTTCCTGTTTAAGCCCGGTGGAACATCACCTATGTATTGTACAACATCACCAGGATATCCTTTGACCTCCAACTCAGTGTACTCGCCTCCCCCTCGACCTCTTCCCAGAAACACGTTCTCACGACCTGCCTTCAGCCTGAAAAAGCCCTACAAGCACTGCAACTGGAAATGTGCTGCTCTCAGTGCCATCCTCATCTCAATAACACTACTGTTCCTCTTGGCCTACTTCATTGGTAAGTTCAGACAAAACTCCTACACTCAAGGGTGGCTACTTTTATCTCTTCGCCCCTCATCCCACCCTCGTGTAACTGCGGATACAGGAAGGAGTGCACGCCCCATTGTGTTTCTTCTACAATTTTAATAGTGTTGAATCTGCACTCTGCACTTTTTATGAGCGTGCTTATATATAGGCACTCAGAGATTGACTCCTCGCCCACACAGCTCATCTGAAATAACATTATCATTCTTAGATTGGGTTGACTGAATCTGCACAGTTGGGCAAGCCACTTTCTTGCTCTTGTGAATAGGTCAGATATAGAATGAATTAAAAAGACATCAACCATCACATTAGAAATTTGTTTTTTCTGGTAGAAGATTCCAAACCTGCACAGCCAGGTCTCAGCTGGCCAATCATTATCAGTTTAGATATTTGAGCTATGCTATTAAAATTTGTGCTGCTCTTTTTGACTGCTGTCTCTCACAAGAGAATGATATTCATGATATTTTCTGGGAGGTCTATAAACAAGACAATTCACAATGCGTTTCATTTGCAGATGGCTTTGATAGGACTGGTAAAGGTTCAAATTAAGGAAAAATACATTTTAATCAGTTGTTTTTTGCTTTTTCTTGCATCTAGTAATCTAATTGTGGCTTTCATTATTCTACTGCACACATGCCATAGTTTTTTGCTGTAATTTCATGTCAAACTACAATCTGGTAAAATATTTTTGCATCTGCCATTCATATTGAAAGATATTACTACTACTTTCTACTATCAGAGCTCTATGTTCACGGTGGGCCCTCACCAGTTTCAATGTAACAGTTGCAGATTTAGTGAAAAGATATTCACAATATAATCTTAAAACTGCAACTTTGAAATAAGTTTAAGTGAGCTAGTGGTTGAGGAGATATGCAGTTTGTGTCAACTGTTTGTGACCCGGGACAATCTCCAAAAGAACCACAGACGCTTGATAGCTCTTAATCAAAGATAGCAATTACTTGCCCACAAAACTCAGAACATCTTCCAATGCACCATAAGCAAACATGCTGGAGACCAAACCTCATCCTAAGAACGGGGTTTCCAATCAAGAACAAGGGCCGTACTTAATTAAAAGCTGATGAGAAAATATATTTAATTCCGACTGCAATTAATTATTGAGGACTGCAATTGGTGACTCTGGGAGAGGTGTCTAATGAACCCAATTATGGCTCATGGCAGATGTCAGCAGTTCGGTTGTATTTTGTCAGAGCTTTATAAAATAAGAACATGTCGAGAGGCCTAAAGGTCGGGATTAACACTTAAGACGACACTAGTTTCTGTCAGTAGCACATTTCTGATGTTTTTGGTTTTAAGGTCATCAGTGCTCACTTTCATACACACCAGATATCTAAGGACAAGGCCTGAGCACACGCTCTACTAATTGTTATCTATCCAATAACTAATTTTCCATGCAACACATTTTTGGATTTGGTAATTATTTTCTATTATTGTCAGTATATATTGGCTAAAAATATTCAAGTTTACTATTTCACAATTGACAATGTTAAAAAAACACTTATTCAACAAAGACAACATATTATCAGAAATTATATCCTGTTGGTGAATCATACAATATACCAGAGAAATGTCAAACATAAAATGTACAAAGATAATCTTGTTTGCTAAAGCATGAACAGAATACCAACATAACCTTAGTCAGCTCTCTCTAATAGTTTCATTTTTTTTCATTCTTTATTTTATTTACATGTTGAAAAAGGATTTTACACCCAGAGCTGACACTCTCAGATAAATGTAAAGATGCTGCAGATTCAGAGTCCACATTTGATATTCTAGTCAGCTCGTGAGTGATGCTGTTTTCCTGGAGAGCACAGCGATTTGCCGGGAGTGTGCAAATTAAAATGGTCCTCAACATGATATTGCTGTAAGAGGTGATTTATGCTATGGAGTGTTACAGAAAGAGGTGTAAATGTAGTTAGGTGAGAAATGATCAACGGGTAGCTGCCGCCTTTAACACTTCATTGTTCAAGTGGTTTAAGAGATTAATTGGCTGGCTATAGCAATTTTAGGCCATGGCCTACTGTGTGCTTTTTGGAAATAGCAATTTGATTTATTGCCTTTTTTTGGTGGTCACTTTATTTTAAAGAAAAAAAAAATAATTTCAGTTACCCTTGAAGTGTGCATTAGTGGAAAAGCACTCTCTGCATCACCGAATGGAAGCCGAAGAAGCCTGCGAATGACCCACAGCCATAAGCAGGACTTCCTCAGATTGGCTGAGAAGTCTTCTACTACACTACCTCTGTTCCCTAATTGGCACATAGCGTGACCCAACTTCCTGCTAAGAGTCTAACAAAAGGAGGGCACAACATGCGCTCAGGACAAAATGGGCAGTGGTAAGAAGTGCTGCAGTCTTGACAGGTCAGTGGCATCACTGGAACTCAGACGCAGCTTGTCTGTGCCAGTGGCCATCTCATTAAGAGTACCTTGTTATTCCTACAAGCTGTCTATTTTCAGCCAATTTCAGCAGTGTCATTGCACACGGGCGGTTGCAAAGGTTGAGGAGCAGGAAAACAATCAAATTGTGTGGCTCTTGACTGGCTCAGGTCTAATGGTCTGTCTTTCATAGATACCAGGAAGGGGTTTGAGTACATTTTTAGGGATGGAATAAAGGGGTCTCTAGCATTTTCCATTAGACGCCTGAGGGATGAATGGGATGAAGAAAAGGACTCACAAAGACGTGATACAAGGACAATGACACCCGCCTGGTGACTTTGCAGTGGTTCTGCCAGAAACATCCTTTCCATTTCACTTGACATTTTTAAACCACAAATCAAAAATAATGTCTTTCTGGAACTTACAAAATAACAAACAAAGCCATTTATCTTCTTACCGGCTTACATCTTAGACATAGTGACATCAAAGGGCACTGGACAGATGTTTCCCTGATTATCAAGTTGTTGCTTATCTATGCCTGTTAAAGTCTTACTCATAATACAGAGCTAATACAAGGGACAAACATTTTCCACAATCATATTCCATGTCCTACTATCCAGCCTTGGTTTGATCTGCTACTTGTCATATTCATGTGGCATATTCATCCAATTTGAAGTTTGTAACTGGGCCTCAGCAAGAACACTGCATACTTGAGGGATCAGTGTTGAATTTAAAGTGGAGAGATTTATTATAATGTCTTTGGCTCAGCGCAGCACATTATTGTCTCAAGTTTGATTTTTGATATTAATTAAGCACATTTCAAATGGTTAATTGAGGTAGTTTAAGATGACAGCTTGAAAATGTATGAAGATTTATGCTGCAATTTAAAGAAATGTATTAGGCCTAAATCATTAAAACTGAAGGGAACATTTGATAGAGCATGAAAATCTTTTTTTTCGACTCTACCGCCAAACTGAATTAATGGTCCAAGTGTCTTTAGAGCTTAACTTTGATGGAACCTAAAAATATCCTCTGCACAAATGAGACTGAGGCAAAGTGTGATTTTTCAGAGCAGCACAAAGAAATAAAAAGAAAAAAATACCTACATGGACTATGTTTGTGTATATTGCTCTGTGTAATGTTAATAATCACAGATATGTGTTTGATTTGTAGAGCATCAACTGTACAAAACATTTGATGTACTTAAATGGAAACTTATTGTTTATAAGCTGGTGTTTTTGTACTATTTTTACAGAAAAAAGGTATTATGGTAGAATACTTTTCAGATTTTAAATCATCTGTCTGTCTTTTTTACTTAATTGAATTGTGTGGGTATTTACTCAAGAAGCTTAAGAGGAGCAACAAACCAATAAAATTGCTCTATTGAGTTTCTGGGGCCTTTCTGCTGACTGTTGACTTCCAAGGTGGCTTTTGCCTTGCTAAGCTCGTCTTGTCCATTCTCTTATTGGTAATCTGTCATGGTCAGCCCCTCCTCCTCGGTCTGTCCTGCACTCCATTGCAATTGTTCCAGAGGACATTTCTTTTGTCGACCTTGTAAAATATCAGCATGTTTCAGCCACTGTGTTCACATTGAAACACCCCTGGTGTCTCACTGGTGATGTGTTTCTCCTTTTGTCCCCTAGTTTTGCAGAGGAATGGTAAGGTAATGGGTTTGGAGAAATGACAAGGCACTAGGGATAGTCCCTGCCACTGTTAGTAGGTTGAGACAGATGTTGCCCCATAGGGTCACCATCACATTCATCATCGGATCCACTTGCTCAGCACTTTTGAGAAGTGTCATTAACCATTAAACTAAGCATTGTTCTCCATTCAGTAGATTTGCTTCCAGTTCCTCTATCTAACTGCTGTCATCTTTACCAGAAAAAAAGAATGCAAAATTTATAGTAAAACAGAAAAATGTATATATGTCATTACATTTTTTTAAAGAAAAGGCTGTTGATTTCTCTTTTATTTTATTTGGACTATACATTATATTATATGGTTACTCTCATTCAGTTAAGACTTTACAAGACTACTATTACTACTAGTTATTTTATTTGAAAGTACAGATTTTAGGTGTATCCAACCATGGTCTTACAGTTACTCCTCCTCCGAAGTGTATTCATTTATAATGTAACGCTGTCTTCCTCTCTTGTTGTTTCAGCCATGCATCTTTTTGGATTGAATTGGCACCTGCAGCCAATGCAAAGACAGATGTACCAGCTTTCAGAGGACAATACAAGTGGCCTACCTTTTCCCACAGACTTGAGCCTAGCACCACAAGGCAACACAGGCCTGGAAATAAAAGGAAAAGATGACAGTAAGTTCCTTTTTATTCAGCGTACTGGATTTCTAATGAATCTGTCACATTGTTCTTGTTTTTCTTCATCGTTTGGTTGAACTGACACCAGGGAACAAGCAAGAAAATTTTTTCTAATCTTTAATTTACAGATGACATTTTAAGGCTCAAGCGAGTTTGATATTTTCATCGTCCAGAATGTTTACTTGTCTCTGCGGTATGCAAAGAGATCTGCATTGTAATCCCATAAAAGTTGTTGTAAGTAGGAAAGTGTTATTTGTTCCTGGAGGGAGAAAATGGGACAGCTTAAGGGACTGAGTATCTAGGGGCTGCTGGAGGATTAGCCACTCTGTCCCCTTCAGAACGGATGTGATCCTTTCATCTCTGAGCCTGCGCTGCCTTTCCTGGCAGCTATAGAAAGCATGTGCTCGCCCCACGGTACCAACTGCTCAACTCCAGGAAAGTTTGCCCCGTTCCATTCACAAACAAATGTGTTGAGATTTAGTCACGTGATTTGCCACTTGCAGAGTACAAAAGTTAGAAGATGGGGTTATTACCATATAGATGAATCTAGGAGTTGTCTTTTCCATTTACCAGACAGCAGATAGTGTGTTTAGCTAACAACAAGCATGACTACAGCGGAGCTTAGTGCGTGCATGGCAGCCTCTGCTGATAGAAAATCAATAGCCATAGTTTTCTAAATAAGTCTCCTTGTCTTGGGCTGTCAACAAAAGCTATCATGTGCAATCTAATGTTTCTAAAGGTGCTGGCAATAACAACCATTTATATAATCATGAGGCTCATTATGTCCTGTCTCTTTTGCTGTATTTAAAAAAATCTCAGTAATGTGCTCCATAAATATACACATATATTTTCACAAACTAGATGTTTGGCCTGCCTCTGCCGATAAAACCGATTACTGTTGATGGAATTGTGTGAGGTCCCCCATCTGCCTGTCACTAAATCCTGAGGATAGTTTGTATGGGGCTTTTGCAGACATATCGACAGAAATGAGCTCATCTACTTGGACTAACAGAGTCTAATATAAGATATATGACCATATGAACAATTTTTTGCAAGTGCTTTCTCTTTATTACAATCACTCAATTTAAATGTATACATTTTAAAATAAGTTGTATTTAATTACTCCTATGTGTCAAAGCTTTCAACTTAAATTTCATCAATCACTCATTCTTTATTTTTGATGACCACAAAAACAAAGACAACTGTTGAGTTGATTAGAAACATATAAACATAAAGACATAACTTTACTTGTGTGTGACCATGTTGTAATTACTCTTTTTTATTATTATTTATTTTTTATTTTGTATTTTTTTATTTCAAGCAGTGTTAGAATTGGTGGCGATGGGCACAAGGGCCATTCATTATCGTTTTCTCCTGGCTGTCAGCAGTGTGATTGAATATCTGTGATATGTTCAGACTATCATGCTTCAGCAGACTGACTCACTCTGCTCTGCACACGCTGGATTAATGGTGTGATCTCTTTGACCGATTTACTCTGTGTGCAATGCAGGCAAATTGGATAGCTTGTTCCCAGATGACAGCTATATAGATATGGGGGAGATTGACGTGGGGCGCAAGGTCGCTCAGCAGATTCCACCTGGTATCTTCTGGAGATCCCAAGTCTTCATTGATCATCCCATGTACCTGAAGTTTAACATATCCTTAAGCAAAGATGCCTTAGTTGGAATCTATGGAAGAAGAGGCCTACCTCCGTCCCACACACAGGTGGGAACCATTCATGTTATAAGTTTAAAGTGTAAATAAATTCAGACTCTGTATCCACCTTTTGTTTAGCCATAGAATGAAAATAGCTTTATTGTGTTGTTTAATATCTTTGTAACTGTGTAAATTTCTATTGTATTATTCTATATATTTTCTTTGTTGTTAAAAGGATTCCATGCAAATGTATTTGATGTTAAATGTAATCAGTGAATCACATGCAATGTTAGGCTCGGAGGCCGAGGAAAATTTTTGAAACACAATTTGAAATTTTATGGATTTATTTGATTGACCAAATAACCAGAGGTGGAAAGAGTAATACAATTTTGTACTCAAGTAAAAGTACTGTTACTTCACTGAAATCTTACTTAAGTAAAAGTAAAGTTACCAGTCTAAAAATCTACTCAAGTAAAAGTAACAAGTAGCTCATTAAAAATTTAATCAGAGTAAAAGTTACTGAGTTACATTTTTTTTTAAACAGCTGGGGTGGGGGGGTCTAGCAGGTAGGAAATATATAGAAAATATATAGAAATTAAATAATGGTTAAAATTTAAGTTATCAACTATTAACCTTACTTAAGCTACATTTTTCCGTTATCTTTGATGAACATTAAGTGGCTGATGTTCCATTAATATCTGCGAAAACGACATTTTCATTTTAGACTTAATTAACTCATTTAAGAAAATTATGGGAATTTCTAAAATTTCAAAATTCTTTGTGATTGTTTGTTCAAGTGCAAAAATAACTTGATTCTTGTGCGCGTCTTTCAAACAAGCGCTGCGTCTCAATCAGCGCCCCAGTGCAGTAGTCAGCGCACTAATCAGGGAGTCGTCACACTCATGTACAAAATATTCTGAGTCACCTAGGAACTTTTTAAGACACACCCAGGACATTCACAGAGAGTGGCTTGTTGCGCTAGAATGGTTCTAAAAGCATTTGCATAAATAAGAGCAGGATCATAACATAATGCTAGGCAAAAGATGATAGAAAAACAGATGCTGCGTTAATTGCATTAATTTTTTTTTTTTTTCTTAAAATGAATAAATGTATAGTAGACCCTTGTGCTAACCAACATTAATAATGTCAATCACACAACAGTACAACAATTATGTAAACTAACTAACTATACAAATAATATTAACTTACCTCAACATGCTTGCGCAGGTTTGATATAGAGTTTTTATGCTGCTAGTTCAGTCGACTTGGGTAAACACAGCTTACACTGCATAATAAAGATATTGCCTTTCTTGCACTTGAAATCAAAGTGGTCGCTTAAATATGGCCAGGGGTTCGCTTCATGAGAAGTAGATGGCATATCGATTTCAGCTCGGTCTTCATTTGTTGTGTCCGTCTCCATCGTCAGTTTAGTGTGCCCGCCCATCAATCAATCAGTGGAGTAGTTTCTGGGGCGCAATTTTTTTTTCACCTTTTAATTTTTAATTTTTTTTTTTGTTTACTCAGTAACGGATATAATTTACAATGTAACGAAGTACAATACTTCAAACAAATCATACTTAAGTAAAAGTAAAATTACAGATTGTAAAAACTACTAAAAAGTAGAAGTACACAAAAAAGCTACTCAATTACAGTAACGCAAGTAAATGTAATTCGTTACTTTCCACCTTTGCAAACAACCTATTTTTATCTTTGCATTAATGTAATGCCAAAACCTCATCTCTCCTCTACTTCAAAAAAAGTAATCTAAAGTGTAGTTTTTGTGTTGTGACTGACAATTATGTAACATTCCCTTACTTATGTTAATGAAATACCACACACACACACACTCATTGATATTCATTAAGTCTCCACTAATATGGAGCAAATGGCTGCAGACGTTGTTTGGTAAACGGCAACTTTAAATTTTTTGTACAGCTTTGGCTTTTTCACTTTTTAACAAGGTTTTCACATAAGATATGTGGACTATGAAATTATCACAGCTCATCCAAGCATCATGTGCCAAGACTTACTCAAGCTCCTCTGGAATGATAAGTTATTCATGCAGACCAAATGATGCTTGCTATAAAGAGAGTTGAAAGCACTCAAGTCTCGTGTGTCACCCTAATAGCGTTTCTGCGGTCCAATTGGTCAGACTTTCTCACTCTCTGTCTGTCTGCAGTTTGACTTTGTGGAGCTTTTGGATGGGCGGCGGCTTTTGGTTCAGGACATCCATGGCCTGGAGGGGCCTGTGGCCCTGCAGAAGAGTCTGGTTCCCATTACTACACACGACACAGGCTTTATCCAGTACTTGGACACAGGCATCTGGCACCTGGCCATCTACAACGACGGAAAAGAAACTGAAACTGTCTCCTTCCTCACCACCGCCATAGGTGAGTGCCCTGGGCATGACCTGCTGCCGAAACCTGTAATAGCAATCCACATAATCCCTATAATACCAAGCAGCAGCAGTTTGTAGCAAACAGTCCAGACTTGAAGCATAAGTCAGACACAGTTTTTTGCAGATTTCAATTGCTAAGGAAAGTGTGGGTTAATCAAGGTGAAGTTGAATATTACAAAAATCAGGACATCAGTGCTATCCTGCCATGCCCCTGAGTAGGCAATGAGAGATCATAATATCCTCATTAGCCTGAGTGTCTTTTGAGCGAATCAGGGGTCCAGCTTCTGGGAACCATTTGCATACAATTCAAAGGATGATTGTACCCTCCTGCTAGTGCCATTTTTGATCACGATTTGCTCCAATTTCCATCTGTTTTCCATAAATCAAAGTGGGGGAGACATTTCTTTTCCCTCACAATTTCAGCGCGGCATACGCCTGTGCTTCAAACTTATGTCCTTAATAGACATGATTTCATTTTGTACACTCCTCTTTGTTCTCTCTTAAAAGTCTTTGATTAGCACTGCTGTATCGAGCAAGGTGTGAGAGGGCCGGAGGTGTCGACTTTCACAGGGATGGCAGCTGGGAGCTGTTCTCACATGCTCTTTAATTAAAAGCTCCTGGGCCAGAGTCCATCTGTGACAGGGCTGTGCCAGGCAGTAGATCGATGGGAAGCTGTCCTCAACACCAATGATACACCAAGAGGAGACAGACAGGAGATGCACCATGCCCCCTGCTGTGCCAACAACAGCTGTAATTTAATACTTAATACATAATGTGATACAAGGAGAGGGAGCGAGGCCAGACGGTTTACTTGAGCTTATTTCTGACTGGGTGTGGAACCTCATGTGGTTTGAAACACTTTAAGATAAAGTGTTGTGTGCAATGTGTAGGTTGGGGGCGAGGATAAGGCTGGACAGTGTTAGTCAGAGCATTCTGCTTCTGTTCATTTGTATCAGAGCTGATCTGCCCACAGGAGCTCAGAGGGAGGCACAGGGGCCCTTTCTAAAATGGGTCATCGGTTAAGTGCCCTTCAGCAGAAATTGAATCTCACCAAATGCCTGAATTGTACTGAGCCATGGAGAGCTGCTGATGACCTTCAAATAGAACAGTCCAGGTATAGAATAGTATGTGGGTGATTTCCATAACAGGAACACTAAGACACAATACATAAATTGTACATATTAATGGCTATTTTCTTTATGAAGCTACATAAAATGTACAGTTCACTGTATTATTGAACTGCATGTTTATAAAGAACAACATTCTAATAATACACTGTACATGATTACTCTTCCTTTTGGATGTCCTCTTTTGGGGTCGACACAGCGAATCATCTGTCTCCATCTAGCCCCATCCTATTCTCTCAGATCAACCTCCTTCATGTCCTCCTTCAATACATCCATAAACCTCCTCTTTGGTCTTCCTCTCGGCCTTCTGCCTGGGAGCGCTAACCTCAGCATCCTTTTACCGATATATTCACTCTCCCTCCTCTGAACATGTCCAAACCATCTCAACCTGGACTCTCTAACTTTGTCTCTAAAACATCTCACATGAGCTGTCCCTCTGATGGGCTCATTCCTGATCCTATCCATCCTAATTACTCCCAAAGAGAACCTCAACATCTTCAGCTCTGCTCCCTCTAGCTCTTCCTCCTGTCTTTTCCTTTAGTGCAACTGTATCCAAACCATACAACAGCTCTGCTCTCACTGTCCTGTACATCGTACCTTTTATTCTTTGGTACTCTATCACCCAAAATATCCATGATTACTACCTACTCATAATTTGTATTTGGTTATTACTTTTAATTGTCATTAAGCTCCTGTCTGGCCGCCTGGCTGTTATTTTACTCTGGTATTTCATCGTTTTAAACACAAGCCCTCCTAAATCATACATTATCTTGCTGCACATAACCATATCATCACACTTTGAAGGGATGGAGCATTGCTGCCTTTAATCTGGCCAACCTTATTACTTGGTTGAAGCTCCATGGCAATGTGTCGTATTAAATGTTTTCTGTCACATCAGAGTCTTTTGGCCCATGAAGTCATTTGTCCCTGCTGCCTGGTGCAAGACATGCTTCAACCCAAAGCTCAGAGTAGTATATCACAAAGCCAGGACCAGTGTCTTATACTATAACGGGCCTCATTCTGTACACAAGTGGCCATCATTCACAGGTATTGAGCATCTTCTGAGAACATGGGAAGGCACTGATTAAAAATACCTACTGCATGCTACTCTGTCATCACCAAGCAGAGAGACTTGCACAATAGTTAGCTCCGCTGATATGAAAGGTAATGAATTTCAATGAAGCTTGCCTGAATCCATGATTTATGCGTTGGCCTATGTCGAGCATGTGGCTACGAGATATGCATGGCCTCCCTTCCTTGCACACTAGACATTGGAAGAGCACAGGCTACCAAGCTTGTAAACATTCAAAAAGATGTCAAAAGGATTTGACAGTGTGTTGTTCACCAATAAAATCAATCATGATAGATAAATATATTGATTTGTGTTAAATGCCTGTACAGAGATTGAAAAGTTATATATCTTATTGTATAAACAACAAAGTACTGCTCTTTTGTTATACATGAGCTGAGGTATCCACACCAGGAATCTTCCTTGCATTACTGTACAGTTGGGAGGTATTTTTAATGTCATGTCAGCATGATTCTGATTTTGTTACCCACCACCAAACCCACACACTGCACACTCCAGGTTTAAGATTTGGAAGCCATCAGAACAGGACCAAAAATCTGATTTCTTTTTACTGTGCCTAAGAGTAGACTCTCCTGCATCCCTTATTTAACCCAACATGACAAAGCCATGCCTGCAGCACAGAAAACATCAGTAGTGTGTCTCTGCATATCTGGCCTGCCTCTATCTCAGTGTATTTGTCTTGGGTTGTATCTTCAGTGACGATTGAGCACAGGGAAGCTGAATACATGGGTCACATTTCTTCCCTTTGTGGAGCACAAGAGATTCTTTGTTCTGGACAACATTGAAAAATTTTCAGCACCTTTTCAGGCTTAATTGACTAAGAGTCATTTTTCAGGATTTTGTGGCTGCTAAGCGCCCTTAAGATCAGCGGACACTCTTTGTGTAAAAACAAACAACAGAATATACTCGCCAAAATTATTATTTTGCCAATGTATCGGACTTGTAGTAGTTACTGGGATCAGTTGAGGAAATGATGAGGAGTGGTATGCATGCCTTGCTGATCTCTTGTTTTTTAAGATATGTTTTGTGTTTGTTCTGAAGTACAAAATACATTTTTTTCAGTTTATTACAGTTTTTCTCAGTTGCTTTGGCAGTTAATAAAAACAGCAACACTTCATGTAATAATTCAGTAAAATCAATTATTGTCTCAAAATTTTACTGTAAATAGAAATGAAATAGCTATCAGAATTAAAACAAAATGTGTCATTGTTTTAATATATATATATGGCCAGTTTGTGCATCCTGAAAAAAAAACTATTGAAGCTATTATTATTGGTATAAAGTTTCTGTCTGTCTCAGTAGCACAAAAGTTGGTAAAATAATCAACAGGGCTTAAATAGTTTGAATTGGACATTTATGACACATTATTTTACAGGCTGTGTTACAAGAAAATAGACAGTTAGTGCTTTGCATCGGCACAAATGAGAAACAAAACCCTACCCAAACCTCCTCACGCTCTTCTCTGAGAACATTTCATTAGGATCAGGATTCATTTACAAACTATTTGATTTATCATAATATGACAGTATGTCTGTTTTGGTCTGACTGATTCAATACAATGATGCAATGTTTTTACTGTACAATAAGCCTTAGCCTACTGTGCATATTTATCCTCATTTTCACATTCCTTCAGACAAAGTCTCAAACAATGAACCTATTCCACAATGTTTTTAAGTGTTTGATCATAATCCATTTTTATCAAAAAGCAAATAACAGTGTAGGAGACAATTGTAAAAACTCATCTGAAACAATGCACCAAAGCAGTTGCATTTTGTAAAAACACAAGAAACTGATAAAACTGATATTTATGATTCACAAAAGTAACTAAAGCATCTGGTAGTAAGTTCTGATCTGTGAAATGTGCCAAAGCAATTGAGAAAAATTGTAGTGGTTACTTTGTAAATAAAACATTTTTGTTTATGTCATTGCCTTACATTCATTTTTTTTTATTTACCAAATACTACAAATGAAAATGTTTATGGGCCTATCTTTAGTAGAAATGTAAAGAATGCTGTAGATTTTTGATAGCTGTGTGTAAACGCTGATGGACAGCTTTGTAAATGTTGTTATAGTGTGTCACATTTTGGCGGCAGTATAGCACAGTGGGTAGAGCGGCCGTCTTTCGACCGGCGGGTGGGTGGATCGAATCCCGCTCTAAACATCCCAAAACATCATAACATCCCGCTCTCCCCCGCAAACTGTCGTTGTGTCCTTGGGCAAGACACTTAACCTACATTGCCTCCAGTGAAGTTCTGTAACACTGGTAATAGTTTAATGTATGTAAAGCGCTTTGAGTGCCTACTACTGTAGGTGGAATAGCACTATATAAAAATAAAGATTATTATTATGTGTTCTGACATGTTCTGTCACTTGACTTTATACAGTAGTTTTGGAGTTTGTGTTTAAAGATTTGCCACACTGGCTCCAAGTTTCCAAAAACTCGCTTTGGCAATTTACAAACAACTGTAATAGGAATGTTATAGACAAAAGGAAAAAAGTTAAGTTCATGCACAGATGAGCAATGGGGACATTATGTAAAGCATAATAATGTTTTTTTTCTGTATGTATGGTCCATATCTTAAAGGTTTGAAGTAGTACATGACACAATACTGTGAGATGAAGGCCAAGAAAGTATGGAGCCGCAGGAGTTACTTTAGACAACAGTCACAACAGACATAATTATACTGATATTATAACAATTCCAACGTTTGTCAATATTAAAATTAATATTACAAATCATATAGGTTACACATATAGAAATTGACTTTAACATAATAAAAAGGGGTAATCAGAATGAAAGGGTTTCATTTTATTGCTGTTACAAGTCAAGCAGTTATGATTTAAAGAAACAAAACAGCAATATCCTCTAAAAATACCAACTGTGTGCTTTAGCTGAACATGTTAACAAGATACGTTGCATAAAAGAATAGTTTAAAAAATGAATAATTTTGGGACCTCTGAGTGTTTTATGTGCTTTATGAGCACTTTATTTATCAATTCAATTTATGCTTTATTTACCTAATTGTACAGGTGTTGTGTTAACCTTTTTAGATTTTTGTCCAAATTAGGATGAACAATAATAATAAACATGTTTTGCAGCAAAACCGAAATGTTGACAGGATTGAAGCATGTTCTCTGTCATTAGTGCAGGAATTATAATCAACCCAGGGAAAGATGAGTGGGAGGTGAATTGTTTATCAGACGGCATTACTCATAAATTCTTTTGATCATCCTTTTACAGAATCTATTGATGACTGTCCCAGTAATTGCTTTGGAAATGGTGACTGTGTGGCCGGAGCCTGCCATTGCTTTTTAGGATTCAAAGGACCTGATTGTGGGAGAGGTAAGTCTGTGCCTTAATTATTGTTTTGCTTTGTTTGCTTTAGCTCAAAAAATTTAGATATACTTTAACTTTAAACATGACATGCATAGGTACAGCCACTTATGTTTTTGTTCAACACCAGAAACATTTAACTGTATGGTCAGGACCTCACTGTCAGATTAGAGTCATAAGTGGTAGACACTCTTTGAAGCTATGGTTGGGAGGATCCATTCAAATAGATGCTCTCTGCTCTTTTCAAAGCTGCCTGTCCGGTGCTGTGTAGCGGGAATGGTCAATACCTTAAAGGTCGCTGCATGTGCCACAGTGGCTGGAAGGGCTCTGAGTGTGATGTTCCCACCAACCAGTGCATTGATATCACATGCAGTGGCCATGGGACCTGCATCGTGGGAACTTGTATCTGTAACCCAGGGTACAAAGGAGAGAACTGTGAAGAAGGTAATTGTCCTTACAACTCTTAATAATGTACCCCAAACTTGTTTAATTGTCTGTTATTTATTGGCATTTAAAAACAATAATGAGAACAGCTATGTTGTTCTAATAACTCATACAGCAACCATAACCCTTCACAATATTCAGTCTAGGTGACTTTTCCTTTATAAACCATGTAAAAAAGACATCAGGCAAATAATAGAAACGGTCCATTTATCGTCAGGAAACTCAGGCACAGGCTGATGTTGATCCATTTTACGGTCCACATTCACAATGCAGGGTAAGGCTTGACCAGGAGTCATTGTGTTTGTCAGTTCTTGAAGGCTCTCATTTTAAGATGAAAAATGGACCCTGGGAATTGATTAATGGCCGTTTGTGACATCCATAGGCCCCCATTCTATTTTGGGTAGAGTGTTAGCCATAAGGAGTGGAGGGGAATGTGTACAAGTACCCTTTAACATTTTTACCTTTCTTCTGTCCGACCTTCAGCCACAATGATTAATTGCCAGGAGAGAGTTTCTTGTCAGTTAGCCTCTGATCTTTGTGCCTTGTGCCCAAACCATCTGCTACAAGGCAAGAGATCTTGTTTGTCTTGCTATAACGGCCTTTACACTCATTCATGTCATGGTAAAGGGAAGCTGCCATGGCACAGCCTGCTGCTCTTAGTGGCCAGACATTGCTTTTACTTGGCACCCATTTACCGTCTGTGTGAACTACACATCAATTGAAACATACAAAGGATCATTTCATTTTGAAAGTACACGCCCACAGCTTATGTCGCCTCCTACACAAAGTTTTTTTAGAGCACATCAAGGGACAGATTTGGTAAAAACAGACTCGACTACCAAAACTATTCACAAAAATCACTGTGATCCCTGCACTTTTCAAACAGTTAAACTGGAGTAAAGATATGTCCACTCTTTCTTTTTACTCTATACCTATTATTATTTTGACACCGAGGTATGCAACTGTCTTGCCAGCTTTAAATTTTTACTATTTTTGTTTTATTTTTTTGAGAAAAAATATGTTAATATGTTCCCAATTATTATGAGGAATTTTGTTTGGAAATGATGGGAAAACGCCAGCATGTGTGGGAGGTACCTGTGGGTTGGCGCCATAAGGCCCAGCGTGAAAACACCCATTTAATTCTTTAAAAAAACAGTTTTAGAGAAATCGGACCTCCTTATGCCATTTGTGGTATGTTTTCACAATTTTCGTCTTTGTGCAAGCCATCTGCGGCGTTAGCTTTTACTGGTCAAAATACTTAGGTAAAAAAAAAAAAAATCTAAGGGTAGCCTTTGACAGAAGGAAGCAGCAGGTGACCACTTTGTTTTCTTTGAACCCTTTAAGTGGACTGCCTGGACCCAACATGCTCAGGCCGTGGGGTGTGTGTCCAAGGAGAGTGCCACTGCTTTGTAGGCTGGGGCGGGCCAGGATGTGAAAGTCCCAGGGCGTCCTGCATGGACCAGTGCTCTGGACATGGAGCGTTCCTGGCAGACACTGGAACCTGCAGCTGTGATCCCAACTGGACCGGCCATGACTGCTCCACAGGTGAGTGGCTCCCACACTTGAAAAGAAACACATTTCTTTTTACAGGCCACTGCTGTTGCATATTTTCAGCTCAGAAAGTGTATTCACAGAAAACATGTCCTAATGTTTAGCTAAATAAATCAACGACTGCTGTTTTCATTTCATTCATTAGTTGTTTTGAGATAATGTAGCCCTTACTTTTTAATTGGAATTATACATTCTGAGTTTCCGTATAAGTAAGCAATACTAATAATTTTATAGTTAACTTTTATAAGCATTGATAACCTGCTGGGGGTCCATAGCTCAAATCTCAATCTCCAAATGGTGACAGCCACAAAAAAGGAAAGGCACCCCTAAAATTCTGTCAGCAGAATTGTTCTAATGAGCTAATAAAAGTTCATTTTTTAACTTAACTTCTAAGTACAGCTTGTTCCCTGTGTGTTCATTTTGTCCATGAAGAATGTTTTCCCTTGGTGAGAAAAGCTAGACTGAACATAAGATCCATGGCCAAGTTAAAAAACAAGTCAGCAGCTTGCCTGACCACAATGGTGATCAAAAGTGATCACACTGAAAACAGTCACAGAACTCAGTGCTGAAATGTTAAGGAGCTGCCGTTGTTAATTATAACCACCGTTAATTATAACCACCGTCGGTTGTGAGTGTGCCTGCAGAAATTCCTATTATCACTTTTGGTTTAGCAGGCTTCACTTGTATGCTAATGTTCCACACATTGTTACTGTTGTAGAAGAATGTGATAACACTGTTTGTAGACTTCATTTGTATTAAATAGGGATGGATATTTTCCACAAATATTAATTTTGAATAGTTAAGCTTATAATTTGAATATAATTTCAATGTGTGTTCATTAAAATTAAGTTTAATTAGAGAGGCGTTATTTTATGGAACGTATTTCTGAATGTAATTTCCGAACAAGCTATTGGGAAATATATTCAGAAACAAAGTTAAAGGCACAATATTTGTGTTTTGGAGCTGAAAATTAAACAGTGTTTGCTATTGTGAAACCTTAGATTCACCTGACAAATTTTGCACACAAAGCGCTGATAATTTTCCACAAAGTAATTGCAAACTGCGTTTAGAGGGGGAGGACACCATGACGTTTACAAATAAATCAAATCTATTAAACAGCTCTTTAAAGAATAATACATACTCCTCAAGTTGTTCTTGCTGGAACAGGACGAGTGAGCGCCTTGTGGACTTATTTTCTCATTATAGACGTGCTTCTTGGTGGCAGAGTGGTTAGCACTTCTGCTTCACAGCAAGATGGTCCTGGGTTCAATTCCTGTCCACTCTCTGTGTGGAGTTTGCATTTTCTTCCTGTTTCTGTGTACAAACAGACCAAAGTGGTCAGTGAAGTGACAGTGTGAAGCATCTGGAGATGCTTTTGCATTTACTTCAAGATGACCTGGATGACTGAGTACCTTCACAGACATAGTGACAGTTATGTTAGAGAAATAAAACAACAGCTTCACAAGAGGATGTATCAGCACAGAAGAGCCAACCCTGGTGGAGCTGAGTCTGCAGTCCCCCTCCACCTCAAAGAAAAGGGCATTCCTTTGAGGACAGAGATGCCAGATGGTTTGAGAGAGGTGTTAAGGAAGCCAATTTTGTTAAAATGGAAAAGCACTCTCTGAACAGAGGAGGTGGCCCCAGATTCATGTTGCATAGTATTCATGAAATTGTTCTGAAACCTAAATGAAAACAGTTTCACTCTAGAACCACAACAACACCAATGACACTAACGACTCACCTGAGCCTTCAACGACTCTTACACCAGGAGTCACACTTTCCCTTCAGAGCTAACGACTATGAGACCAAACCAGAACAGCCTGGTCCAATAAGAGTTCATTTCAGGTCAAACTCCTCCCTCTAGAGATATAAGCTCAGCTCTCTTACCAGTTGATCAGAATTGATAAAGTCTCTTGGAATTAGCGACGAAACGTCTTCACATTGAAAACTGAGTTTAGATGCTTTTATTTTAACCTTTTCTTGAGATGACCTGGATGACTGAGAACCTTCACAGACACATGTCTGCTCTGGTTTCCTCCAGGTACTCCGATTTCCCCCACCATCAAAAACATGTACAATATAGAACTACAAATGGAAATTAACTGTTAAGCTATAGTCTGGTACAAGCATTTCTGATTTGGCTTTATGTTGCCTACATTGAATGCTGTCCTAAAAAAAAAAAGTACGGCCAGCAAATACAATTAAATAAAATGTATTAATAAAATCAGCAAAATTCAAATAGAGTTTTTATTTATGGAATATATATCGCAGATCAAATAATAGAATATTTAAATTTTCTTGCCCATGCCTATTATTGCACTTATTCCTCTATGGCTTTGTGGAGACATGTTGCAGTGACATGTATGATACTGTTTTTGTATGTTGCATTATTTTAGACAACATCATTTGTATTCTGAACCACTGAGCATGAGATTGAGTCCAGCAGCTCTGAATCCCTTTGAATTCCAAGCAGACACAATGACCTATTAGGTAATCCCAAGGATTTCAATGGAAATGGGAAGTTTGCTGCACAGAGAAAGAGCTCTGTAAATGATGATGAGTTAGCTCTTGATCCCCCTTTATCCTGTTCATTGTAAATCATTCTGGGGTCCAATACTACTCTAAGCTTGATGTTGGGCTCGTGCAGCTCGACACCTCCTCATATATAAGGAGAAGAAAAAAGATCGCTTCTATTTGCTTTTTACTTTTCATCAGTTTTTTTTTTCTATCCCTACTCTGACACATTTAAGTTCCACACAATATTTTCTCATGTTGCTTCAAAACTGTACAATTTGGGTGTTGCACAGTGGGTAGTAATAGGTTTACCGACATAAAACAATGCCTGGGGCTTTCATTGGTTTAATTTTAATGTTTTTATGCCATCATTGCCATTTTTTCACTCTGAGGAAAGTTTGTTTACACAGCTCTTCTGTGCAAATGCTAACAACCATCATGGGGATGGGGTATTTTTCACTCTAGACTTCACTGGCCATGGATAATGAAGGTTGCCTGCAGGCTATAATTGCATCTTTATCATGTGAAAGCCTCCTTTATTGAAATGAAACCTGTCTCACAGTCAGTTTAGGTTTGATTTTTCTGAGTGAATCAGAATACTAACAAACTATCAGAAAGGATTTTCCCTTCTGTGCATTATATTGTGTAAAATAGTTGTTGTATTTAATGTCAAAAGGTAAAAAATAAAACATTTGAGTTGACCAAAATGTTGGTTGACCAAGATAAAATATAATTCAAAATGACCCAATTGCAAAAAAGTGTTAAAGCGGGAGGTGCATTCATTTTGAAAAATATATTATAAAAATTGACTCTAGTCTAGAGTTACATTACAGTGTATATACAGTATATACAGAGACTTGATTAACAATGCTTTGTAAGCCAGTATTTTCATGTTATCGTAATCATTGCTCAATTTTAATTTGTATCAATTGACTTTCTACCTCCTGTTTAGTCCCCTGTGGTCATATTTAAATTGACTTGGCTAATAAGCCGGGAATAAACTGCTATTATTCCACAGTGCCCATAGTGCTAAGCCTCTTTCAGAAGAGAATAGTTAATAAAGAGGTTAACATTTCATTAAGATTCATAAGTAATCTGTCAGTGTTTAATTTATTTAGGCTTTGGTCTTGTTGTATACTCCCTGGAGTCCATAAGACAGGGGTAATGTCCCAAGTTCTATTGCAGCCTGTCAGGGAGGTCCTAAGCTTTACTTGGGCTCTGTCTCTCAGTTCCCTTCATTCCATGGTTCTCCAAAGAGGGTAGAATAAAATCTGTATGTTGACATTCTATTTATTGAAGTATTGTGGAGCTGTGGTTCTTCTCTGGATCATCCTTAAAATGGGAGAAAAAACATTAATAGCTGGTGTCTGTGCAAGTTCATTCTGTGTGTTTCATTAAAAAAAAAAAAAACGTCTCCTTTTGCTGAATTTACAAGCGTGGCAGGAGGGAAGAGCGCGGAAAAATGTGTCTGCTAAGGCTACCAGAACCCATGTCTTTTCTTTGTTATGGACTTATTAGATTTGTATTGTCAAAAAGGATTGCCTTTATGAGGTGCAGGAATTTCTTTTTAGCTGCCATCAGACAAGGTAGTGGAGCGTGGCCGCATTTCCTTAACAATAACTCCTGGATTTGTCTTTTCTTTCCCCTTGTTGCCTTGTCCCGTCACCGCCTCGTCTTCCCTTTCCACCCCCCTTTCCCTGTCTTTTTTGTCTCTTTCTATGTCTGCTGTCTCCCACAGAGATTTGTGCAGCGGACTGTGGTGGCCATGGCGTTTGTGTGTCGGGCACCTGCCGTTGTGACGAAGGCTGGATGGGCACCGGGTGTGACCAGAGGGCGTGTCACCCTCGCTGCAACGAGCATGGCACTTGCAAGGACGGCAAGTGTGAATGCAGCCCAGGATGGAATGGAGAACACTGCAGTATTGGTAGGATGGGACAGGGGTTTTGTTTGGGTGTGGGACCCTCTGGGTGTATATGCATCTGTCTGTGCATTGGGGGGAGACAAAGGCGTGGGATGCCTCGTCTGCCTGCGTATGTATGGAGTGCTGGGTATAAGGGGACGGGACCAGTTGAAGAAAAGAGGGAAAAGCATGCTTAATTGAATTTGTGCAACTCGGTAAAGCATGAACAGGTTTACTCAAGGATCTGAGGCTTGACTTCATGCATTTTAATGTGGGAATGTGCTAAGGTGTCCTTTCATTTTACTCATACTTTTCCTCATCTCTTTCTTTGCTCGCTTTCCATTTACAATTAATTTAAAATGCCAAAATTTGAGTCAGCTTGAGCAGGCCAAACATATTTTGTTCTCTGTTAGAACTAAAAATTCTCTAAAGTTTTTACAACCTTGATTTAATGTCAAGAGTCTTCCTTGCAAAAGGAAAAAAAGTATACAATATTCATTATCTTTTGTACTATATTTTGCAGTAGATTCAAAATTCATATTTGCCTGCAAGGGGCTCATGGGTTAAAATGTTGCGGCAGGAGGTGTGTTCAAAACAGTATTTATAAACAGGAGTTATAGAAATATAACAGGGATCATACACAAAGAGCAAATGTACAACAAGAGTTCAAATGTGCTACTATCAGAATATTTAACTTATCCAGATAAATAATAAATAAATAATAACAGATAAAAGGCCTGCTTGGCATTGTAAAGTTTGTCTGTTTTTATCCTATATTAGTAACATAATATATGACATGTATGCATTTGTTTTATTAAAACAACATTAGCACATCATCATTTGTACATTGTTCACAATAATAAGAAAATAGCAAACAGTATCATTTCAAGCAGAAAACAGTGCTTATAGGTGATGAAATATTTGTATAGTTTCCCATTGTTATTGTTATTTTTTAGGCTCAACTGTCTGAATACATTTTTCATCACTTCTTTATTGATTTTAGCTTCAACCTTACATTGCTTATGGAGCACACTCATTTTCATACTCTGTTCAACTCCAGCGGCAGAGGAAGTGCAGACACAATGACCATGTCTCCCCTCTGCCTCAGCATTTCACTGAACTGTGCACCTCTCACCTTGTGCACTACTCAATAGAGAGAAGGGGCTGGAGTCAGAATGCCAGTCCTAAAGCTGAAGGCTTTATTGTGTTTTTCTATAAGGAGGAGTTTTCTTTCTTTTATTCTTGTGCATATCTTAAAGCGGAGCTACAGCTAAATACAGCCTTGTCTCAGTCTGTGAATGTTTTATATACTGACCGTACATTATTAATGGGCCTTTTATAAGTGCCATATTGAGATCCCCACTCCTTTGACAAGACTATTCCTCAGTGTCATCCATTAAGAAGCCAAAGATCTCAATTTAAATCAATTTTCATTATAGAGAGTTCTGTGTTGGCCACATACAAGTACAACTTGGCTGTAGAGGCTAAGCCAATCAAAATATGACCTCATCATTTGTGTAGCTGTTTGGAGATTAAAAGTGCTTTTTGTTCAACATCTGATACCACATTGCTTAGGAGATTTCAGAGATGTTGCTTTTATATATATAAATATATATACACTATATACTGCTACAGCAGTTTATATATGGTGAGAGTGAGATTTTTTCTGAACCAATCAGTTTTATCTAAGTATGATTTAGTCTTAATATTCCCGGTTCTGTCTCTGTCACTCTCTTTGTCCATGTTCCTTGGGTCCCTTGTCTGCATTGCTTTCTTCTTTCAGTTGTTTTATTGTGTTGTTTGCATGATGTAACATTCATGACTGAACTTTTTTGTTACCTTTGTGTGACGTAAACTAACATCTTGCCTTGCTGTCTTGTCATGGAAGCGACACTGATCAAACCTCCCTTATATGTCCTGTCTTTTATCTCCCAAGCTCACTATCTGGATAAGGTAGTGAAAGGTATGGCATTCCTCCTTCCTTCTATTTTTGCCTTTGTCCCATTGGCACTCCAGCCAGCATTAACAAATCATGCACACGTGCTCTTCCCCTACATTAACATATGCAGACACAACTCTCCTCTCGCTGGCCGAGACAAGCCATTTTAAAGCTCCCACCTTCCATCAACTTTTTTGCCATATTGTTGTCACACAGTAATCTCCACTTAGCACTTTCACACCTAGTGAGTAAACTTTTTTGATGTGGCTGTGTGTGGCCTTGCTCTCTCAATAGGGGTATGTTAGTAAAGGGGCTTCATAACTTCTCATGCATTATGGATGAGTGTGCAGCTGTGAGCAGAGCCTGATAGGTGCTGAGGCCGCATCCTCTCTAATTAAAAGAGTTCATGGTCTGGTTGGTGCTGGGCAAATACTGGGGGTGGAGGCGCCATGTCCACCCTGCCTCTGTGCCTCTAGCGTTTGCTCTCATTCTCCCTGTGTCCTTGGTGGACCACCTGTCACGAAAGCGGCTGCCAGAGGAGGCCTTCGAACACTCGCAGCTCACGTTTGGAGCTGTCTCAGACAGGCTTGGGTAAAGCGCAGCAGGAGCTCCAGTCTGAAAAGGCTGCCAATTAAGTGTCACTAGTGCCAAGTGTGAACAGATCTTTATTTATCCTTGTAACAAACATTCACAGCTTACTAATCATCTGTCTCTACTGGTCTAACTGAAGTTGTTTTGTCCATTTGCTCCATTAAATGACAGTTAATGCCCTAATGTGTTCAGACATACCAATAGCTTAAAAAAAAGTCTACCAGAGCATGTTGTGATTTCATTTATGCATTTGAAACCTTTTTAAAATTCTAACCAGAGATGAAAAGTCTTTTATGAAGAAACAGAACTGTATACTACAAAAATAGATAGAAATTCACAAATTTTATCCAATTGGTGAAATTGTCAAGAGAAGCTATAAAATAAGCCAGTGGACTGTTTAATATTGTATAATACTGTTTAATATAAGCCAACACCACTCTAACGACCACAGTCTTAACTAAATAAAAGTACTTGGTGTCCAGTCCACTGTAATCTTTATTTCTCCACTCATGCCAGAATGCCTGCCATGTTTTCAGCACCAGTCCTTGGTGCTCCTTCTAAATACTTTTCCTCAGGTCACTGTATAATCCATCAAAGTGATCTCTCTCTTTAATACATACATCCCACTGCTCTGCTCTCTTTCTTTTCCTGCTTCTATTCTTTATGTGTGATGTAAGAGTAGCAAGACAGCAGCCCCAATCTCTTCAGCAGATAAAATGGGTCAGCTTAGTATTTTCTCTATCAAGGCAGCTTGCTTAACAACATGAAGTGTGACAGACCTGAGCTTTTGATATCGAGAGCTGGTGGCTTCTATTTTTTGCAGGGGGTATATGAGAGGATAGGAATCCGTTAAATGCCAAAAGTTCCAAAAGATAAGCCTCTGATCTATGCCCTTGTAAAGACCTACCATAAGAAAATATAGTAGTGTTTTACATGTTTTGCTGCCTTAGCCTGCTTTTAGCCCCAGATCCAAACCCTTCTCCCCCAAGGTCACATGGCCTGAAACACAGTTAATGCAAACAAATCTATCCCTGGCATTTATGTTTGAGTTCAGTCTTATCCGTCTTTACTTTTTAATTTTGCTTAATACTTATAATAATAATGGATTGGATTTATATAGCGCCTTTCTCCCAAGGGACCCAAAGCGCAGGTCGTCCACTATTCATTGATACACAGTCACACTGGTGATGGTGAGCTACATCTGTAGCCACAGCTGCCCTGGGGCAGACTGACAGAGACGTGGCAGCCATTCTGCGCCTACGGACTCTCCGACCAACACATACATTCACTGCACATTCATACGAGGCAAGGTGGGTTAAGTGTCTTGCCCAAGGACACAACAACAGTATTTTTGTGGGGAGAGCGGGAATCGAACCCACCACCTTCCGGTTGAAGGACGACCGCTCTACCACTGAGCCACTGTAATGTTAAAGATTTTCTGTCTAAACAGGACACACAGTATAAAGATGTATATGATATTTCGAGTAACCAATGCACTTGCATTATTGTTTTATGACAATAGCTGGAATGCTGTTACACTCCTTTGCATCACAGATACAGGAGGCTATTGAGCTGGATTAATGAGTGCATATTGATTTAGAAGATCAATCTTATCTGATTTTACTGAAAAGGGATATTAGAAGCTTCACAAAAGGTGTTTCAAATTAATCAACTTAGGGTGTCATTACTGGAGCCATTCAAAAGCTATGCAGACCTTGTTTCCATTTTATTCTTCAAAAAAAAAAAAAAAAAACACAGTTTTTATCTGTTACCTTTTCTGAAAGGCATTGTTGACGTCTATCTTTGTCCCCTTGTCCTACAGAGGGCTGTCCAGGTTTGTGCAATGGAAATGGTAGGTGCACTCTGGGAAACAGTGGCTGGTACTGTGTATGCCAGCTGGGCTGGAGGGGCACTGGCTGTGACACCTCCATGGAAACGGCCTGCAGTGATGTCAAGGACAACGATGGAGGTAAAATTACAAACAGCACAAAGCAGTGCCTTTGGACAAAAACTCTTAACTAGATCTTTTAACTACAAAAAGGCCCTCTTTGTTTAAAAGATTGTCAGCCAGGTTTAGTTGTTCTAAGAAGATAACACAGGTAACGTATGGCTTCCAGTCAGTCACCTGGATAAGAGGCCTTTATTAAAAAGCAGTCCTTAGGGCTAACAATGTGCTGGCCCCTGGAGGATGTTTCTGCTCTGCCCTCAAACTAGCCCCTAGCAGTGCCAGACATACCCACAGAGCCAGCCAGGGGGCTGTGCCACTCCAGAGGCCAAGTGAGAAACGTGACTTCCTTTCTAGCAGACCTCATTCTGGGTTGAGCAATGCACTAGCATCCCTTATTTATGCCAAAGCTGTTTGTCTCCCATCACAGTGCAGGGACCACAAAGCTCTCAATAGCAAAGACAGGACACTGCTGGGGATTTGACTGACTCCTGACAGCACAGTTTATTTTTGTCACCCATCTGGCCAGATAGGTCCCAGAAAGCAAAGGGTAGGGAGTCCAATGACCTACTTAAGCAAAGTAAAAATGCATTGCACAGCAGATTACTCTCGTATGTTATTTTACCTAAATTCAGACACAAGACCATGAGTGGGTGAAAGGCACCTAGATTGAGTTAGACATGATTGTTTGAATTATGTATCATAGTAAAACACAAAACCCACTAAATACCAGCTAACATATACAAGATAAATAAGCTGTATAACTGTTTGTTCTTTCAGGTTTGCATATTGTTGTTGAGTTTCTTTAACCTATTTGACCTTCTCAGATGGCCTTGTGGACTGCATGGATCCTGACTGTTGTCTGCAAGCGACCTGTCACACCACCTCCCTGTGTATGGGCTCCCCAGACCCCCTGGACATCATCCAGGAGACACAGATGTCCTCTACACAGAGCAACCTGCAAACTTTCTATGACCGCATACACTTCCTAGTGGGCAGGGACAGCACCCATGTTATTCCTGGAGCCAACCCCTTTGATGGCATGTGAGTGACCTGTACTCTCGCAGAACACCACAAAAACACAATATTAAAGTATTCTGTATTCTGTCTTGTTCACATAGAAGAAGACATGTTAGGATCTAGCTTTTAATTTACACCTTAAAAAGGTTTACACACACTTTTTAAATGTGATAATGGCACCACTTGAGTTGACAAAGCTGAAGGAGCATATTGTTCACAATTAGATCATAGCCTCTCAATGCATCACTCATGGCACAGCACGACATGTAGGTCTATCTGTTATGTGCTGTGGCCATTTTATACCATTGCAAAAAACAGACTTTTGCAGTTAATTATAGTATAATATTCAATGTAATATTTCCATTGAATGCAGGCTTTTTTAGTCACATTCAAGTAGCTATTGATTTTTATGTTTTACAGATCAATGTGTATGTAAACCATTTGTTTCTACTCAATCTTCTGTGTGTGGGGACAAGGAGGGGCCTATAACAAGCTGCTGGGATAGATAGAGCCCGGTATTGTGCTCAGCGAGAAAGATGATGGACAGATGATGATGGATAAACGTAGACTGTGGCAAAGGCAGAGCAGCATTCTTTGGCACAAAAAGCATCTCATATTCATGTATTGTGATTACTTTTACTGTAATCCATCTGAGGCCCACTCCCAGAGGCAGACCTCACGACACCCCAGCCATGCAATGTGAGAAGCTTTCATGTCAGCCAAGATGGCTGTCAGAGTCCCCTAAGATTCCTCTGTTGCTCTCTTCCCTTTTCATCTTTAATCGCTTGCGAGACCTTATTTGCATCACACTTGCTTGTGGATCCTTCTCATCTTGGCAGTCAAAACACAAAAAATGCATTTCCAATTTTTGTTCATGGGAAAATATAAATAAATAAACAAACATAAAATAGCATGCAAATCAAACACACTACACAGCAGGAAGTTGAAGGTTGTATTGCTCAAAATGATGACAAAAGGTTGTGTTTTAAGACGTTTCTATTTTTAGTTCAGAGCAGTTTTTTTTCCTTCTTAAATGTCCTAACATCACTATTGTACAGGAGAACATTTGGAGTGTAATTTGCAACAGAGTGCAATAGTGTTTTTTTATGCTGTTTAAGTTGCACTGTGTAAAATTGTTTCTGGTAAACTAATGCTGACTATCTTATCTCACTGACGGCAGCAATGCTTTTTTCATCTCTCATATTCAGCAGTTTTGTTTTTTCTTCTTGACCTGGTTATCTGCTTAGGATCAAATACAAACCTGGCCACTAGTTTGCAGTGAAAAGGACGAGAGCTAAACCTTTCTGTAAACTTCATTAGCTGTGATCAATATAATATTTTTTTCTTGTTATGGTGGTGGTTACTAGCCTGGCTCCGCCCTCCTACGTACTTCCGCTCAATTTCATTTCGCTTTAGTACTTAGTCTGGGATCGCTGTATATTCTTAGGTTTCTAGAAATCAATTTTTTGTAGGACCAATCAGCGAACAGAGGGAGTGACTTGTTGTTTCCAGTCGGTTTCGGCGCATGACATACGTCACGACCACACGTTAGCGATTGGCTATGGCAGATCCTGTGACTCTGGGCAGATCCAATAGTTTTAAACTTCAACAGAGTTCCCGCATTCAAGGAAGTAAACGCTTGTCAATGGAGCGAGGCCAGACTCTCTGTACAAATGAAATGTACGAGAGTCTGGTAGAACCAGGCTAGGTGGTTACTGCTGATACTTGAGAAAAGCCTTTTTTCTCTCATTTTCTCTCATTGATGTTATTCTGGACTTTAAGAACCACAGCATTTTCCATTGTTCCCTGGAAAGACCAAAAGGAGTAGAGGCTCGAGTAATCCTCTTGTTCCTCTGGAGAAGATGCAGAACCATAAATAAGTAAAATCAAGAATTCAGAGATGGGCTGCAAGTTTGAGGACTTGCCTCACCTAAAAATATCAGTGAAAATCTATTATTCATGCTTGGTATTTATTCCCACTCACAGACAGATATGAGTGGTTATGACAGTGTTCTGGGCTTCACATAATCCTTACATGCTGTGTCTCAGCATTTTTCCGCAGTTCCTGTATTGGTCACCTGACCATTGTCTTATTGATCTACTAACCACTTCCTCATACAAATAGACATGTTGCACGTCTATTTCAGATGTTTACCACTGCACAAGGCTGCATAGGTGCCACTGAAAAAAGCATCTGCCACTGCATAAAACGTCTCCACTCTCCGCCATGACACATAATACATGGCACTGTTGAAGCCCAGCAGTGGTTTCTGACTGGAATAGTAAACAGGGACTTTGTCCACGGAACAATTTAGGAAAGATTGATAGCTGGCTCATAATAGCACAGCGGAAGCCTTTCACTTCATTTACAAGCCTCCACTTTCATTATTTCATTTAGGAATACTTTTGGGCATTAGTGTCCACAAATCCCCATCTATTTTTCCTTCCTGTGTGCGCTCCTTCTTTCAGCTCCGGTATATATTTGAAGAAATAAAAATAATGATTTATGTCTGCAGCAGGTTGTACCTGTTATATAGTTATTTATACGTGTCCTGTGGGTGCTTTCATGGAGATGGCTCAGTGTATTACTTTTATTGTTGAAAGGTTTGGATGTTTTTTCTGAGCAAATTTTTTAGAATTTTAAATTGTGGACGATGAGTTTTTTCCCTATCAGCAGTAATAATCTCTTTGCTGTGAAATAAAAATATTAGGCATTGTATTAATGCAATCCTGTTTATTTGTCAGTTTATTTGTTTTTAGTATGTCCTTAGGAACTTTGAACTTTGTAAAATCATTCACTACACTCCTACGTTACTAAAACTTTGTGAAAAACATTATAATTATTTATGAATAATTACCTTGTCATAAAAAAACATTCATAATACTGATACTGATAACTAATCCACTAAAATAAATAGGATTTGTCCTAAGTCTGGACTGTATGTCTTTAGTTTACCCTTAGGAGGTGATCTATTAAAAAGTACAAGTGTGAGAGATGTCAGTGTCCTGTTTGACTTTGAATACTTTTGGAAAAGTGAAATCTTGTGGAATACTAGTGGAACAGTGACATTTTTATGGCAAATACTTCATGCATCCTTTGCTGCTCTGTCTGTGGTATTTGATGTCAATATTTAAATCATTTGTCTTGACAGAGAAAAATCATCTCTGCTTGTGGTTCATAGAGGCAAGAAGGCGATAGTTCCACTTGCACAGCTCAGTCTGAAGAAATAGATGATTGCCTCTTCAAATAAAACTCTAAAATAAACTGTCAGGCAAGAATGATTAATTGTCTGCTAGACCAGTGCTGGGTTAACTATAGGAGTAATTCCATGTCAGTGCATTCAGATAGATGTGAGTGTAAGCATGCTAGGATTCAGTGTACTATCTCCATGCTTGTTTACATTGCAGCAGTGGACAACCAAGGTCCTCTGAAGGAGACCCAGCCTAATTAACATAAAACTGGGTTTCTGGGGACCAGGGTAGTGTGGGGTGAATGATCTTGCCTCTGGTAAGGACATGCTGAGGGCAGCTACTAACACGCCAGTGTTAATTGTTTCCAGTTTGTGGCAGTGTTTAAGACCCAAATGTATTAAAAATAGCCATGGTCTAATGAAGATGTGGCAGTAAGGCATTTGTTAAGGGACCAGGTTTTTGCAAACGACTATAAAATAGCAGGCTGACCATGAGCTGGGTCCTGCTAATGACGAGGGCAGAACACGTCGACAGGGATGTGATACAGCAAGGTCTGAACTCATCAGTGCAGTCAGATTATGGGTTGAATTTGGATGACTTCCCGCTATTGATTGGAGGCACTGAAGATCAGATCTAATTTATGCAACTTCTGGAGAAGTGATGTCAGTCCGGAAATCTGTCAGGCTTTTAATAACTAACAAAACAGAACTTGCAATCTGCAGCCCTATTATTTACCTCTCCTGTGTTCTGTAATGAAAGATAAATTCTCGTTTTTTAATTAGAGCACAGGTAAAGTAAACCCTCCTTATCTTTATAAGCCTTCTGTTCTGGATTGAAAACTCTCATAGACAATAGGTTGGTCTCTTTTTTTGTTTTGTTATTTATTTATTTATTTCTTTATTTATTTTTTTTAAACATATGTAAGGCTGCTGTTTGCCTCAGGAAATGCCTTTTACTAGCCTGTACGATGGAACAACTAGCTTTCATTAGCATGCCCAGCTATAACAATGGTTGTAAATTATTGAATGTAGTCCCTTAATCTTAATAATTTTACTCAGTGTGTTGCTCTCCTCCTTACAGACATGCTTGTGTGATTCGAGGCCAAGTAGTTACCTCAGATGGAACACCACTGGTTGGAGTCAACATCAGCTTTATCAATAACCCATCCTATGGATACACAATCACCCGACAAGACGGGAGGTAAGAGCCCGACACACTCAAAGGCACATACAGACACACAATATTCATGTCAGTATCCAGCTCACACAGATATGACAGATATTCATATTATTATCAAATACTATTGTTTAGATGCGCTAAAATCTAATGATAGAGGGAAAAATACTGTTGCCACTGCAAACTGTGCCGTCATCGATCTGCTTTGTGCTTTCATTTGGTCCAATTTGGGAGTTCTCGGCTCAATTCCCAGAGAAATCAAACAAAGCCCTTCTGGTACACTCATAAGTTATGCTTCAGTTGTTTCAGGGAGGAGAAAGAATAAAATATGCCAATTCAAAGAAGCTCACGGAGGCTATGAAACGTGGTGCAGATGGACATTATTTGTTTGAACAATAAAAGATTGGGAGAATTAAATGGAACTTTTAAGTTTCAACCACAAATCATTAGTTTTATCATTCGAGGTGCTTTTATTTGAAATACTGAAACAAATCCACCTGTGCATTCTGTACATTTCGTAGATTTTAATTTTACTGTAGCATGGCAAATGGATAATTATTTAAAGTCATCTTAAATAATTAGAAAAAAATAGGAAAGTTGACATTCAGTTTGATTTTTATGAAAGTGAAAGTCGAAAAACTATTACACGTTTTGTCAAGAAGGAGGTCACACAATCGCCATATTTTTTTCTTTTTTGTCATACACAGTGTACTCGGGCAACTTGCAGTGCCAATGTATCTTTCATTGTCTGAACTAGAAGCTGGCAGAGCAAGCTTCTCTATCAGAGCACAGCAGGGATGGGTGTTTGCTCTGGAAGCCCTACTTCCTTCTGACACTTGTATCCGTCACTGACTTTAGAGGCCTGCATCTGTGCTGTTAGTGTGATCTTGATGATTCTTGTTTCTCTTCATACCCTCCATCTTCTTGTCAAGCCTCCATACTTCCCCTAGTTTTACAAAAAAAATCTCTCATCTCCACCTCATCAGCTGCCCCTTCCGCACTCATTTCATCTCCTCTCCATCCTGTCATGCTATTCCTCCTCTAATCTCACCGCGCCCTAAAGCTCTCCCTTTCTGGGCACTTCTCCTTTACTGATTTCCTGTGCTTTGCTTGAGCCCAGGTCTTACGGCCTTTCCTCTGCATTAGCTTGCCTCATCTCTATATTTTTCCCCTTTATGCATGTCCCATTTTCTTATGTTACACTCCGTTTTTCTATACTCCTTTTTCCCTTCCAGCATATGTGTAAACACTACTCCATCTCCCAGGTTCCCCTGTAAACATGCCCACTCTCCTGCAACTCCCCTGCAATCACTGTAAACAGGCTCAGTGCAGCGTGAAATCAGAAATGCACCTGTTCAGGCACTTAGAAATAGGAAAGCTGTCTCAACTCATTTTTATGATGTGTTCTTTATTGTCCAAGGGCCTTAGTTTTAAAATTAACCTTTCACCATCTTGAATAGTTTCCCCAAAACTAAATAGGTTTATTTTAGTTTCTTTACAACTGCATATACATTTTCTAACTGTAGCTTTTTGTCTCCAATACTGAATGTACAGGTTTATTGTGTTTGCAGGTTAAGTAGAAATGATGTCTCCTGGATAATTATAAGTCTGCATTATTAAAAATTCTTAAGCCTAATATAAATGACACTTAAATGGTCTTGATAATGATTATTTCAACAACCCTAAGCATGCCTTTTTAACAGAGAACTAGCATTTGCCAGAATTGAACCCCAACGCTGAAAACAACTGCTTGTATAACCACAAGCATTCCAAACTAGAGTATTCTCATACATGAACAAAAGGCACATTTTCAATTGAGTTACCGATGCATGCACACATGAGCTTTTCAAAGACAGCTTCCTGGCATTAGGCTTGAATTAAGTTTACAAGAGAATAAAGACAAACACTAATTGAAGTCACTCTAATGAACAAGGATGTAAGTGAAGTCCTAATTGATAGGTAGCTAATACCAGCATCAAGCATCAACAACAGCAATTACCCATAGCGTTCCACTTTATTCTTGACTCACTTTACCTTTTAGTAGAGAGGTTTTTCTTTGTAAATATATAATTTTACATGGGTAACATGGGAAATGATTGCATATAATTTGTATGAGTGAGTTCATTGGCAGGGTTAACTCTTTAAGCTTTATGCATTCCCTAAAAGCACAAGCAAACCAAGCTGTTGGAGGTAGCTTAATAAATTTTGTCACATAGCTTAAGGCTGTTGTCATGATTGATAATGGCCAGTGAATCCCCTCATCGATTGGCCGTACAGCCCATGGCTCTCTGTCCAGGAGTGTTTTGAGTGTGCATAGTACTAGCCCTGCAGGTGTCAGTCAGACTGACTGGATGTAGCTGCATGGCTAATGATACATCGCAGTGGTGCACTATTACAGCCCGATCAGTTGTGTTGTTACAAAAACTCTCACTTAAAGCCAATGGCACAAATCTTAGTGTAGGTGAACATTTATATATAAGTGTTTCTATCCACAGATGTTTACTCACCGGGACTAAGCAGGTTCTTTATTTAGTAGCCCAACCCAAGAGGGAGATTACCTAGTTCACAGGCTACTTTTTGGACCAGCTTCTTTACCTGTAATTTTAGGAACTATACTTTCTATGTAAGGATGAGGTCTTATCCCAAGGGCTTACCGGTGACCAGGTGCTAATTGGGCCTTAAAGGAAAGTGACAAGTGCAGGTGCAAGCATGCAGTACTGGCAATGCAGGAGTTGGAAGTTATAAAAGTGCCAGATAGACTGATTCAGGTCAAAGTTGAGGCAGAGGCACTTTAATGAAAGAGCAGATGGGGTTGCATTGCAGGGCTTTTAGACTGATGTTAGAGTGGACGGCCATATCGTCTAAACGATCGATAGAGAACTGGCGTCTGCCCCCCTCCTGCAGCACAAATCTCCTCCAAATAAATGTGTGAACAAAAGCTGTGTATAACCTGGGTAGAGTGTGAAACTGTGAGACCCGCACTCTCAGTACACCTCATTTATTGCATCTCTTTAGTAAGACACTCACACTTGAAACATGTTCAGTGTTTCTTGTTAAGAAATAAATAATTCATCATAGTTCTGAAAATAACAAATTAATAAAACAGAAGGTTTTTTTTAGTTTGGGGAGAAAAGAAATGAGTCTCGCCAATAATTTAGCATTTTTTGGTAAAGACAAATACTCTTTTATTGTCCAATTCATTGCAATATCAGTTTGGGGTCTTATTATGTCGTCACACTAGCAGTACTTGATATTTTCTAGTCACTAGTAGTATGATGCCTGGCATATGAATATCCAGCATGTAATACATCTTTTCACTACAAAATCAATACTCATCTTTGTGACATTGTCTATGTTGCAGTTTTGACTTGGTGACCAATGGGGGCCTAGCGATCGGCCTACGCTTTGAGCGGGCTCCATTCATCACTCAGGAGCACACTCTGTGGTTGCCGTGGGGACGCTTCTTTGTCATGGATACCATCATCATGCGGCATGAGGAGAATGACATCCCTAGCTGTGACCTGAGCAGCTTCACTCGCCCCAGTCCCATTGTGTCTCCGGCTCCTCTCACCGCATTTGCTGGCTCCTGCTCTGAGAGGGGCAACATTGTGCCTGAAATCCAGGTGACTACACTGCTCCCATTCCTGCACCCCTCCCACTTTCAAACACCCACACCTACGCTTGTTACTGAACTCCAGGTGGTGATCTAAATGGGTCTCTTCTCCAAATGATTCATGCCACTCATCTCAAAGAGACTCTGAAGACTATTTATCTGTGAAGTGAAGTAGTAACTCTCACTTTCATAGCATTGCTGTGATTTCTAGCTCTCTAGTGTGACTCTGCCAAATGCAGGAAATTTACTGATTGAAAAGTCTTGTCTTTTGTTGACTGATGATGATTACATTGCATTACATTTTTTCTTTTGCTGTATTTACTCAAGTTACTATAATTAATTCTGATATTTTCAATTTTACAATTCATACCGTGTGTGTTTTTTTATATCTCTGCACAAACAGACTTACATGGATGTGTGTGCTACAGAATCTGTGGCTAATGTATGCCTGGCAGCCGTCTGTGTCCCCTTTTCTAATTACTTTGTCTCCCAGTTTCTTTTAGAAGATTAATGGCATATTTGTTAAGCAATAGTGTGCAGTGACTATTTATAGCTCTTTTTTCCTTGAGCTGAGATTTTATTGAGTGTACCTCGACTGTAAATATGATTTATTTTTTTATTTTTTGTACTTCAGATTTGGCATGTTTTCTAAACAATCTTTTGTCCATAACTCTGAATTATTGCTGTACCACTTTATAGGGAAACAAACTGGACAAACAAAACGGCTCAACCAAGTTAGAACAGTTGTAATCACCCTCCAGTGTCGTAGTCACAGCACTACCTCGATGTAGCAGACTTGACATCGATAGAAGTTTTTTAAGGCGAGGATTGTGCCTCTTACTAAACATGCTTTTATCACTCTATATATCACATAATTGTTCCACCTTTGAATACTGTTGTTACATGGTGTGAAGGAAAGACTGTTGTGCTAATGAAAGGTCTGCTATTATTTACATTTACATTTAGTCATTTAGCAGACACTTTTATCCAAAGCATCTTATATTAATGTTCCATTCAATAGTGTTACAGCTGGAACACTCCAGTGGTGTGTGACAACCTGGAATTATATAAATACTCGCTACATAAGTACATAAAGATGAAATCCTTCATCAGATTCCTTATTTTAACTTAGGATTAGTTTTCTCTAAAGATGATTCTGTTTTTTCTATGGAGCAGAAAAAGAATTTAGAGGCACTGTGAAGGACATGGGAATGGAAAAGAGATTTCTCTTGACTTTGACATTTATATTTCCTGTCACTGAAATTTATAGTTGCTTCCTGCTACTAAACATTCTTTGTTTTTGAATCTAGTCTCTGCAGGAGGAAGTGCCCATTCCAGGAACGGATATGAAACTTAGCTACTTAAGCAGCAGAACCCCAGGTTATAAGTCAATACTAAGGGTGACCCTTACCCATCCCACAATCCCTTTCAACTTGATGAAAGTTCACCTTATGGTTGCTGTGGAAGGCAGGCTGTTTAGAAAGTGGTTTCCCGCAGCCCCAAACCTCTCGTATGACTTTGTGTGGGACAAGGCCGACGTCTATAGTCAGAAGGTCTATGGTCTTTCTGAAGCATTTGGTAAGTATTCTGGATTTGTACATCCTTTTTAATAAATCTAATATTAAAGTCACTAATATTGCTTTTTTCTGTCTTCTCTTAGTGTCTGTGGGTTTTGAGTATGAGTCATGTCCAGATCTGATTCTATGGGAGAAAAGGACTGCTGTTCTACAAGGCTATGAAGCTACTGCCTCAAAACTGGGAGGATGGACTGTTGACAAGCACCATGCTCTAAATATCCAGAGTGGTGAGTCAACTAGTCTATTTCATTTACTAATCCATCCATTAAACTATGTGTTCAAATAGAAAACCAGAATCTTAATTATCTGTTGTCTTCTTTTTGTCTAATTTATAAGTAGACTAACAAGAAAAATATTTTCTTGTATTGCTCTAAATAGGGTATAATATTGAACTCATTGCATTTGTCTGCAATAGAGCTGAATTTTTTATTTCTGCCATCCAAATGTAGGTGAGGGGTATCAATTCCCTTATTGAGCACAAATTACTGTGCAGTGTAAAAAAGAAGAGAAAATTTTGGACTTTACCTGTCACAGGTTAAGCTTTGCACCATGTTTGTGTCTAGAAGGGTTCATCAGAGGTGTTGAGGCATACTTATATAATAAGTGCTTAGGAAGGTGCCACTTTGATCTGTCACACCAACCTGAATGTGAATGTGCTCTGTCTATCCCCTAGCCCTTTCCCTAGACTCAGCCTCAGCATCGCTGTGTCTTCTTCATGCCCAGCATTTTTAAAATCATCCCTAATTTAATTGGTGTCAGTCTTCCACTCCCTGTAGCAGCAGTCCCTGAGATTAAATTACATCCCAGGGAGGCGATGCTTGGCTGATCTTTTCTGATAGACCAAATGTTGCGCTGCTCAAAGAACTCAGGTCACCAAGTACCATCACAAGCAGAAAAACCACCACAGACATGCAGATGCTGAATTTCAAATAAGATTACACTGATTGGGCAGCAGGAACATCTTCATGTTTACATATTTGAACATTTTCCAAAAAATACTGGCAAAACTACTGGCAACATAGTGGGCAAAAAGTATGTGTTCTGTTCACAGCCCAATGCCCGCACACACAGAACATGGATCTGTACTTGCACAGACGTTAAACTGCAAACTATTTTAATTTGTTAAAATTTTACTTTCCATTTTCTTTTTTGGGAAAAGTAAAGTTATATAGTCATTGTCTTATATTTTTAGTTATGCTTTTAAACTGCATTTTCTAAAAAAAACAAAAAACATTGGCCAACCATTTTTGGCCATTCATGAGTGGAAGAAGATGAATAAACATAGCAACCACATAAGATTTGGAATAGGATGTATAGCTGAAAACTTTCTGACCTACAGCCCATTTCAATAATTATATTTGAACTTTCAGCACATGATTAAAGCATTCCTTAGACTTAACAGTTTGATGTATTCTGCCCTCATCAGGTATTCTGCACATGGGCAATGGGGAGAACGTCTTTATCTCCCAGCAGCCTCCTGTAATCGGCAGTGTGATGGGCAATGGGCGCAGACGCAGCATCTCCTGCCCCAGCTGTAATGGTCTTGCTGATGGAAACAAGCTGCTGGCCCCTGTGGCTTTAGCCTGTGGCTCAGATGGAAGTCTGTATGTAGGAGACTTCAACTATGTGAGGAGGATTTTCACCACAGGAAATGTTACCAGCGTCCTGGAGCTCAGGTAAGAGAAAGAAAGTGCAACAACCCTCAGTCATGACCATAAACTGAGATGAACCTGCAAATGGATCATAAACTACTGAGGTCGACTGAGATAGTCACAATGCCCTAATGATCCACAACTGATGGTCCTACTCTTAATCTACCTGAATCAGCAGGCTTGTGCCTCAAAAGGGCTTAGGGTCTTTGCTTCTGGGCATTATCTAAAATCACACATGGACGGTTGTCTTTTAATCTGTCACTAACCACTGCTTTCTTTGATTAACAACTAACATTTCCTTTTTATCTCCTTCTTTATTTTCTGCTTCTGTTGACATACAGAAATAAAGACTTCAGGCATAGGTAAGCTATACATTGTTTAGGGAAATAAAGAATAGCAAACAATGTATTCATTTGGTATTGTGTGATTATTATAATTGTATTATTATTATTATTATTATTATTATTATTATTATTATTATTATTATTATTATTATTAGAATTATTATTATTTTTATTATTATTAGAATTATTATTATTATTATTATTATTATTATTATTATTATTATTATTATTATTATTATTATTATTATTCATTGGCAGCCATGTTTTATACACAAACTAAAGTGCTAGTGATGGTCACCTATATTGTTTATATTAATTTTGGCTTCATGAGAAATCATCAGTTCTGATATTGTTTATAGATTACAATTCAATGATTTCAGTAAGTATGTCACATGTAAGACGTTTGACAATTTAACATGGTATTAACAAGAGTAGATTTTATCAGTGGCCATAGAAACAGGGTGTCTGTCTTTAGCTAGCATATGTCAGGCAAAGGGCTATTGACTGATTATCGATCATGAGGTCCTGACTTTGGCTGGAGATCTTGTATATTGAGTACAAGTGAAGGTCACTAGCCTTCATTTGATGTATACAGTCTATGTTAGACATATAACAATGACACACATTTTTACATTACTATTCTAGACTAAAAAATACGTGCCTTTATAAAAACTATTGATCTTGTAATAGGACTGGAACATGGCTGATCACACTGCAATGTTCATTGAACCTCCTAATAAGGAAGTTCCATCCACTCCAACCATACTATCCCAATGCAACACCAGCATGCAGCAAAATCCAATTATCTTTTACAAACTAGATGTTGTCAGTGACTATAGTAGATGATGTATATGACCATAGCTCAAGGTTATGGAATAACACCTCATAGTTGAAAACACAATGGGGGACCAGCACTGTGCTACATGCTACTTGCAGCTGATAAGGTATCAGCTGATTGCACGTGGCAGATAGAATGCAAAGCGGAATCTGTTTATTGAGGCTTGCTAGTGACCTACTCAAGAGTGCTTTTTCTGAACCACCTTGTACCTACAGTGTGCTATGAAGCAACAGATCAGTCAGCTGTCAGTGGGCTGATCGGGATGTGTGCGCTTGAGGTTTACTGCAGTGTCCTATCAACACTGATTTACTGAAGGTCAATTGTCATTTAAAATCATGTAGTAAAAGTTGACAATTTTAAGGACCTACTAGTCTTTCTTCTTGTTGTATTATATAAATATAAGCCTTGGCACTGTCATGCCACCTCAGCCTTAAAAAAGGCCTCAAGGTTAGTGCTGAGTTCTGTCTTAATCCACTTTCAATGACATCCTGCTGACAGGTTTCTCCATAATGCTTATCAGCTATGTCAGAACTGTGTTGTACCTTACCCTGATAATGCCACTCATGCTTCTCACCAACATATACCAAGGCTCTTTTAGGCTGATATATCACAATTATTTGTTTAAAAATGCTTAGCACAAAAAATTGATATTTTGAGATCAGGTTTAACAGTAATAATTTTGCTGTAGAATTGTAAAATAAAAAAAATAAAAAAAATGATTTACAGAAGATAGCTTCTTTCATTTAAACCCAAAACAAAAGGATTTTTGTTTTGTCTGTTTTTTCCATAAAACTGGTTCCTGCATCACTATATTTTTATTACCCAGTATTCATCTAGTTATTTTTGTTTTGTTGACACCTTTTCTGACAAGAGTCTGCCGATAGATTGCATGTGTCCTGCTTGCAGGATTGGTTTTGTTCAGTTCTTTTGTCTGTCTGTCAGTTTGTGCAACCTCCTGTTGATACAAAGGATTACTTTGTTGACTTTGTTGGAGGTTTAAATGGATATTTCTGTGCTGGAATCTCTGGTTATTGGATGCATAATGTGTCTGGATTGTAGCTTCAGCTTTCTAAATGTGTATTGCTAAAATGTCTCATTAGAAATAAAAAGCATTCTTTTTTGTAAATCACAAAAAAACAAGGGCAACAATCTGTCTTAGTGTTGCCTTCAGGTAAAATAATGTCATATTCGCTCAAATGACATATAGTCCATGGATCTGCTTAGTTTTAGCTTTATTAGTGCCAAACATTAAAGAACCCATGCAAACCTGTTTTCTTATTAATAAAACACAAACTATATCATGCACACATACTGTGGTGGTATAATGTTGTGTGACATAATTTAGGTATGTTTTCTGCATCTAATGTGTGTCTAATTTAATAACATTTGTATATCCATGATTATTCTCATTGTATCTTTCTTTTGCCACATCCATAGTTTAAATTGCAGTTGTGTCTAATTGACTCATTAAATGGCTTTTGAATCCATTTTGAATGCATTACATATGTTTTTGTTAAAAAGGGCTGGAAGTGTTACTTATTCCCCCTCTTTTTTTCTTAGCAACAGCCCAGCTCATAAGTACTACCTGGCCACTAGTCCAGTGAATGGTGCCGTGTTCCTCTCAGACACCAGCAGCAGGAAGGTGTTTAAGGTTAAATCCCTCAACGTTGTAAAGGATGTAGCCAAGAATCTGGAGCTGGTGGCGGGCACTGGCGACCAGTGTCTGCCATACGACGACACTCGCTGTGGAGATGGAGGAAAGGCTGTAGAGGCTACGCTTACTAACCCCAGAGGTAAAGCACTTTTAACACACAATGTAAATGCCAAATTAAAAGAGACTAGATAACGAACCTATCTATTCCACCTACAGATTTTTTTGTTTATTATTTCAACCAAAAGTTATAATTCTTTATTGTTGTCTGAGAGAGCATTAGAAAATGAGACTGTATTGATGAAATTTCTATTCTAATTGAATCAATATCTACAGTAGCCGTCATCTATTTTCATGTTTCTATTGTTCTCCATTATTGATTTTAGAAATCAATACTAGCATTAGTTTCCATTGCCATTATTAGTGTTTGATTTCACTGCAGTAAGAAGCCTTTAATTGACATTTAGGTGTTCTAGCCTGAAAATTAAGTTACAGATAATCTAAATAAGTAATGGTTATTTCCCCTATCTGTAGGCATTACTGTGGATAAGTACGGGGTAATCTTCTTTGTTGATGGCACCATGATTCGCAGAATTGATCAGAATGGTATCATCTCCACTCTTCTGGGCTTTAATGATCTGACCTCTGCCCGACCTCTCAGCTGCGATGCTGTCATGGACATTTCTCAGGTACGACCCATACTTACTTGCGCAGCCGGTGCATGCTTTCTAACCTACACACTCTCCTTGACTGACCCTGCTCCTCACATTGAGCTTTTGTTCTGGAGGTGGAAGCTCCATAGCCTGGCACAGCCTAACGTGAGCTCTCTGTATATTCTATAAACATGAACTCAGTCTGGCTTAGCTCCGTAAGTCAGTCAGTTCCTCAGATATGTTCTATACTGACATTCGAATGTCACTGGAGTAGTGTCTTGCGCCACACTTGGGCGACCAAAGTCTCTTGTTCAAAATTTGTTTGTCTCTGCTCTTTAATCAGTTTTAAATAATCAAGATAACATTCCACCTTGAGGAAAATGAGCTGGCACTGAGCTTTTCCAGACTCCTTGCTGATACAGCGAGAAGTCTGGCTTGCCAGGCCAGAAGCTCTAAGCCTGGGTCCAGACGGCCACCTGTTTATTTTGATTCAGCCTTATTTATTGGTATTGTAATACTAGGTTTGTTTTTTCTGAAGGATTTGCACAAGATACTAAGTAAAATCAAAGTACTTAAAGCTTAAAAGTTAAGTACTTTATTGGACAATATAAAGACATATTTCAGGAACAGACTTAAAATACCACACTTTTAACAAAACCATGAACAAAGGATAAAGGACTGAAATCTTCACAATAGTGCTTTGCAATTACTTTAGAACATACTTGAACAGCTGAAAGATTTTTATTTAAATTTTGGGAAACTACATCTCAGTGATTAATATTTTGAAGAATTGTCAACCGAGTCATAAACATAATTGAAAAGGCTGATGTAATAGATCTACAGCAATGAGCTGCGCTAAAACCAATAGCAACACTGCAGTCCTAGGAGCATCCATGCTTGCGTCAAGTAATCACACTGCCCCAGGCGCATAAGGCTGCTGACCTACAGCTGTGGAGGGATGATGAAGACGACCTATAACCCCATTGGCTACCGATTTATGCAAACATGTTCTGTGATGCACACAAACACATACTGCGGCACATAAGCAGACACATAGCAGAGCATAACACTGAAGCATACAGAGCACTTCCCCCCAGGCAAGGACACTGTACTAAGGTCACTCCACTCTCAGGCTCACTGACTGTCATTTGGAGGTGACCACACAGCCCTTTGGTACTCTCCATTTTTTATTTGAAGCAGGTAAAGTCTTTCACATTAGTAATCTTTAACGTAGCAGTGTCTATGTCTTTACTTTAACAAATTATATTACACGCCAGTAATGTAACATATAGCATAGAAGAAGTTTAATTTGTGAAAATGTATTTTCAAAAAGTCACGTCTTAACACAACATAACATAGTAACGGTACAACTTACTGTACATCCTTTGCGGTCTCAGATATACCCAGAGAGTAGGTTTGTGTGTGTTGGAGATGATGTATTCAGTGGAGGGATCAATGACTCCAGCTGCCCATGTCATGCTCCTGAGGAACTCCTTGGCCCTTGCAAACTTTCTTTCCCCAGCCCTTTACCACTCCCCACATACCTCTGTATATACTTTTCACAGCCGCTCAGACACGAGCCCACTCAAGGCACCTCCCGACAATGCCAAATCATACAAGCACTGCCAGCACAAGACATTAAAAAGCATCTATTAAAAATTAATCCACCTTCCTACTTCAAACACTCCCCAATGCCTCACTCAGGGCAAGAATTTCTCTGAAGGAGCCTCATCACAGTTGTCATTACTTTTTTCTGCACTTCATCGGTTTGAGAGTAAAATGACTCATATTTCTGTTGCTCATCTGATAAGGTCATTGATACCTTGCCATGCCATCTGTGCACTGCAGAAAAACTTACACTTAATTTTATGTGCAGCTGTGTAACCTTTCACTCTATAATTTTTTTTATTACCTTGGACATGAATTTGACCGTTCATTTTCTGTTAAAAGTCTTGAAAATCTTCTTGGCCTGACTCCTGCTGTGTTCAAACTTCAGTAGAGGGAAACCATGTCTTAAAACAGGATCACTTGAATATATTTCAAGGGTGTTAGGAGCCTCAGAAAGCTTTGTCAAAGCTCTGACTGTGACATTTAATTCAAATCTGAGAGCAACTTCAAATAATGGTGTCTACTCATCTTCAAACAGGCATCTTGCTGGGTTGAGAAAAGAGTGAAGCAATTGCTAATGGAAAATGTCATTATAGTTCTAATACAAGTTCAAATAAATATAAAAATAGTTCTAGTTTGCTTCCAGCAAAGATGAGACCATTCTGGGTATTGTAGATGTGGTACATGTTCAGCAGATAGTGCTGACAGCTGCCCCCACTGTAAGACGGTGAGGCTGTGATCGGGTTACAACATATGGGACAGCAGCTCGGGAAATATCCCCTCATCAGTCAGAGTGGCGTGAAAACCTCCTTACAGGCAGCTCCCCTGAGCCACTCCACACACGGCCTCATAAAATATTTAAACACCAGTGTTGACAAGAAATAGGTTTTAAGAAATAGAAAGTCTCCCTTTAATTTCCCAAGTTAATGCATTTGCTGCTCTCTCAAAGGCAGCTTGTGTTCATGTATATATAGAGATATATACAGTTCCATATTTGGGACATGTGGCTATGATAAACCTCTGCATTATGAGATAGAAATAATGTTATGAGATGTGGGGTATGTGCAATACACAAGTATCCAGTCTGTTCATTTTTGAGAAAGCATGGCCAAAATATCTTATATTTAAATACGTGTTATTGGATATACTGGTTATTAACATGCAATAGCTCATTGTTTGAGCGAAGTGTCATATGATGAAAATTCTGTGAATTATATGTAATTATAAGATTTTGGGTACCTGGCCATTGCTTTTTTTATTGTGACAAAGAAAACCTAAACCCATGCCAAAGCTGCCTTCTTACAATAGGTTATATAAATATGATCTTGTCTTTGTAGACCTGGGATTAATCAGTCTCTTTTGTTGGTGCTCCATGGCTTGTATTGAAATATGGCATTTTATATTATGCTCCTAAGAGATCCCTCTTGGATCATAAGTGAGAGAGAGACTGGTAAATTGGATGAATCCAATCATTTCAATTTGTTAAAAGCCTGATACATTGTTAGGAGAACAATAAGTCATCATTTAGGAGGCCAGAGGAAGGCTATTCTTTCATTTTGTAAGTGTGCTCCAGTTTCTTTTCAAGGACTCATACAATATCTTGTCATTACAGAATTAATTACCCATACAGAGGAAAAACTGTGAGGCAGTAGAGGTGAAGGATGCACAATCCTGGTCCTTAGGTGTCTCCAACTCTGATGATCAATTGCACTGTGTTTTTTCTAGTTAATCTGATCATTTGAATGATCTCTCCTTGTCCCGCCCGTTGTTTGCGACTATTCTTATCATCATTGATCTTAGAATTCATGTTTTTGTGTTTTCCCTTCTAAGACTATACCCACTGCTATTTTATTTCTCATCAGATAAAAAAAATGTTTTTGCTTCCAGCGGAAGCTAGGATATATAATATTCTTTTAAAGCAGCATCTTTTTGTTTTGCATTTTCAGTAATTTTCTTTCTTGAGGGACTGTTTCTCTTTGATGATCTGAAAAAATAAGAGCATGGCATATAATACTAAGCTGATATTTCTGTGTTTTGTCCTAAAGGTTCGTCTTGAGTGGCCCACAGACCTGGCTGTTAGTCCCATGGACAACTCCCTTTATGTGCTGGATAACAATGTTGTGCTCCAGATCTCAGAAAATCACCAAGTCCGTATTGTGGCTGGTCGCCCCATGCACTGTCAAGTACCTGGCATTGACCATTTCCTCATGAGCAAAGTGGCCATTCATGCCACCCTGGAATCTGCCAATGCCCTTGCAGTGTCCCACACTGGCATTTTGTACATTGCTGAGTCAGATGAAAAGAAAATTAACCGAGTACGACAGGTGTCCACTAATGGAGAGATCTCTCTTGTTGCTGGAGCACCAAGTGGCTGTGACTGCAAGAACGATGCAAACTGTGACTGTTACTCTGGAGATGAAGGCTATGCTAAGGATGCAAAGCTAAATGCGCCCTCTTCTCTGGCGGTGTGTCCAGATGGAGAGCTTTACATTGCAGATTTGGGTAACATCCGCATCCGGTATGTGCGCAAAAATAAGCCGTACCTGAATCCTCTCAGCATGTACGAAGTATCCTCTCCCATTAATGATGAGCTCTATCTTTTCGACGCCAACGGTAGCCATATTTTTACACAAAGTCTGACAACAGGGGACCATCTTTATAACCTTACCTACACAGGAGCAGGAGACCTGACCAGCATCACCGACAAAAACAAAAATACAGTGATTTTCAGACGGGACACTACAGGGATGCCTCTGTGGCTTATGGTTCCTGATGGACGGACATTTTGGTTCACCATTGGCACCAACAATGCCCTGAAAAGTGTTGCTCCTCAGGGGCAAGAATTAGCTTTAATGACTTACCATGGCAGCTCAGGACTCCTAGCAACAAAGACAAATGAAAATGGATGGACAACTTTCTACGAGTGAGTATCCCTTGATTATGGCATTGTGTGAATTATTTATAAACTACCCATAGGATTGGGATAGGGCCAAGTAACATAGACATAAAAAAAAGTTATTAACTGTTGGAGGCTACGCCCACAAATGAATAATAGAATGGACTTCCACATGGTGCAGCATTTGAGCTCAGGATTTCATGTTCTATCAAGCAATCTGTCCCTTAGCTTAATGTAGTGTACCAAGGGATACCCTGCTAACTGGATGATTTCAAAAGTGTGATTAAGCAGAAAGGCTGGCCAGGCATCTGTTACACCTTGCTGGAGGAATATAACACTTTGACATACAATCACATGCTCTGATTAAATTTAGCAAAGTAGACGTGTATCTCCTGTATCATTTGAGACGGTTGTACTGGAAAGAAAAAACAATGCATTGAAAATGGTAGCCATGCATAGGGATTTCTCGAGGTATAGCTGATTGCTTCCGGCCTCAACAAATTCAAGTTCAGTGGGTAGTTTGAATATCCAATTATTTCTCTTGACTTTTTATAAAATGGCTGCTGGTATTGTCAGGTTTCAGCGAGTACTGTCTGTTACATAATTATGAAAAAGATGACATACGACACAGAGGTACAGGGATTTTGTACAAGCCTTATTGTCTTATGTTGTTTATCACATTTTGTCAAATTATATTTGTATCTATGTATTTAGATCATGCTTCATTTACCATTTTATTATACTACATGAAATATAGCAATGTAAAAGAATTGTGACTAAAGCAGGGGATAATGCCAGCTTACTTACTTAAAACAGCTCACTTACTGTATATAAGTACAAATACAGACAAAAAGCTACCATGGATGACACTATTATTACTACCTTCTATGCCTTCTTTTGATACCTTCCTAATTCAACGCACTGTAAAAATCAATTTCATAAACATGGTTCTTTAAGTGGACCTATGCAGCATATCTAATTTAACTAATAATATTTCTCTTTTCTTGTTTGCCTCCTACAGTTTTGTCAAAGATTAAATTTACCTCCAAGCCATTCCAAACACCAACCCTTTATTAAGAGCCAATAAAAAGTGTTGTTAAATAATTAGCTTTGAAGGTCACTTCACCACCCGGGGGTGCAAGCAATAATTTGCTAGCATCCGAATGGCCATTTATCTCTGCTCACCAAAGTGCATAGCTAACCATTTTACCCATATTAATTATGTTTCTCGCATCCTGTAACCTAAGATCCAGAACATACTGTAAGTTGAATGCAGAAGGAAAACAAAAGGACTAAGCGGAGTACAAAAGATATTGTATACACAGTGGCTGTGGTGTAACCCTTGGCCATATGTGCATTGACATTTGCTGTACACAGATACTCAGCCGAACCCTAACCCTAACCCCTTTTGCAGCAATATAAGGGTCTATTATTAAAGGTTACTGTAAATCCATTAAATCATGCAGCATCCTAAAAACTGCCTAATAGCAATTTTAGCCCCCAATTAAAGGGGCAGTAATGCTGATTTTAACAGATGTCATTATGCTTCTAGGCTCACAAATCGACTGCTTCAAAATATTACAACAATTTCCTGTAGATCATTTGTTAATGAAAGTAAAACTCTGCTCTATTGCAATGTTCAGTCATTAATCAGCTGTGTTTTTAAATTATTACAATTTAAAATAGGGGAATAACGTGGCTTGAGCAATAAAAAAGTGTGTCCAGCCTATTATTAGGTCCTAGCATGAAAGGTCACAGAGCCACGATGTGACACAAGGTGACACAATCTGAATGGACTTGTGACTATCCAGGGGGAAAGCATCCATCTCCTTCTGCTGTGCACCATGCCCCTGCGTGCCCCTCTTGTCCAGAGAAAGCAAGCTAATAGGCAGCTGAGTCGAAGCAGGCCAGAGCCATTAGAGCTCAGTGTTGGAGCCCTAGGAGTGGCTACAGCTCAAGGCCCTAATTGAGACAGTGAGACTTTGGGTCAGCGATCAAGCTGGGGCATGCAGTGTTGCTCTAGAATGAAATTTCTGTCGTGTGAGGTGAAGGCAAACAGGAACAGTCTCTTTGTCCAGTAAAAGGAACAGCCAAAAAGAGCAGACCCCTAATAACCCCCAACCTCAAGGTTAGAATGTTCTCACGGTAAAAACTCTCAATCTCTGAAAAGAGCAGAGAGAGTTTCTTCCTAGTGAAGTATTAGTAGTGCAAAAAGAAATGCTTCAAATATAAATTCATCCGCTATTAAATATTTTCTGAAGTGCATCATTAAATCCCAGTCTAGTACATTTGAGATCAGATAACATTTATATTTGGGACCTAACTCCTCCCTCACTATTCCCTTCCATTCTGAATATTTGAGATGGCAGCACTGAGGAAATATCTGTAAACCAGCGCCCCCCATCTCATTTATTAGAGGCTTCTTTACGGCATGAAGTAACTTTGAAAAGGGCTTCCCAATCTGTGCTTCCACTTTGGAGTGCTAGCAATCGAAAAGATTGTTCATGTTGAAGAACTAAGTGAAATGAAACAATCTTGCCATTCATGTTCCTATATGTGATGGAGATACAGTGAGATATGTGTCTCTCCAGGGCAATGCGCCCCATTAGTCATTTCATACTGTACATAAAAAAAATCTAAAGATTATGAGCACTAAGCAAATACAGTAAGTACAAAAGAATTATTAAAAACAATTTTTTTTTTCCTGGTGACTAAGGGTTTTGCTGCAATGTTTTATTGCTGGTTTGCTGGGTTATTTTGGTATCACAATAAGTGATACCAAGAGGAATGTGGCAGACTACCAAAAGGTCTCAATTCCGTTTTGTCTTTACTAGATCAAATTAGTTTGTGCTATGTCGCTGCATTTATCCATACCTAATTTGTATTTATGATTATAATCAAACCTATCTCAAAACTATAGCGAGTAAACGTTCAATGCCACAACACTGTTTATCATTCTGTTGTAGTTACTACTTCTCTGCAGTTTCAGATGACATGCCCTGTTTGCCACTTTTAGCTCTGATCAGTGTATTTATTTGTAGGTATGACAGTTACGGGCGTCTGACAAACGTCACTTACCCCACGGGCCGGGTGAGCAGCTACCGAACAGATGCCGACAGCTCAGTCCGCATCCAGACAGAGGGATCCAACAAAGAGGGTATCACCGTCACCACCAACCTGTCAGCCGCTGGCACCTTCTACACACTCATGCAGGGTAGGTGTCATATTGTGCAAGTAGAACAGGTGCATAGTAACAACTGCAGAATCTAATGCCTAATCTAAAAATACAAAATACATTTCCTTACCTATTATTTTAGTGCAGTTCATTCTAAATTATTGTATAAAACATAGACTATATACTATACATATATGTGTGTGTGTGTGTTTTGTATCTTTTACCCAGAATCGGTAAACTTGTGTTTGAACTAAGATAAATGCAAGATGCACCATGTGTTTGGTTACAAACTAAAGAGTAACCAAGTCAAAGGCTAAATCAAACCAGAAAATATTGTCTTGCTAAGTAATCTACTCTACTATCTTCTTATATGCACAGACAGATATTTATAAAAATCCAAGCAATTGTTTTATGTAAATCTTTATCAGAATATATTGATCTGTTCTGGTGGAAAGCCTCTTTAGAGTGTATTTTAGTAAAACATCTAGTGCAGCTCCAATTTACTAGAATTTAAACGAGTATTGATCCTCTGCCACATGACACAATTCATGAAATTGGAGTGGCCTACAAGATTCTCCATCTTTAAGGTGTTTGGTTAAAACAGAAGGGCTGTCTGATGTGATGGCCCAGTCCCTTTGCACCTGATTCGTTTTACATGTTTTACATGTGTGAGTCTTTTTTTTGATTGATTAATAGGTATGAACTTATGACGCCCACAATTTCAGGGTTTATCCTATTCATAAACCTTCTGACTGAAACATCTGATCTGATTTGATTGACCGTCTGCGCTATCTCACTCTGGTTTCTGGTTGACTGCTGAGCAGAGCGTTACTAAAATATGTAAAACTTTTACTAGGTAATTTGACATTTTACCACTGTGAAAAGGATTTTGTCAGAGTACTTGTTTTATTGTAATTATTACATTTCATTGTTGTATGCCCGACCCAATCTACAAGCTTCTCTCTCCGTGCATGTTCTGTTAAAAATATCATCTGTTGGGAAAATTGACTTTTCCAGACCACTTTTAATCAGGCAGTGTTTTTTCATCTTTTTTCTTGGTCATGTTTTGTGGTTGACTTTAAATGATGGCACAACTTTGAATAAAATGCCTTCTTCTACCTTTGATGAAACTTCTATGTTGAAACATTTTTTTTTTCTTTTTATTACTCCTGATTACGTATAGCACAGGACATTGTTAACATTCAGTTAACATATTTTCACAATAGTATAGAAAACAGGTGTTTAAAGCGTTTTCAGAAGTCACCTTGTCCTTTCACGGTTGAATTATATTAATGCATCTGTATGAACTTCCCAATGTATCAACCGACCCCATTTTTGGTTGGGTTAACCCCAAAGGCTTTTGCTGGACCCCTCAAGTGACGAAGAGAGAGAAAGGTTAGTGCAAGGTCAGCCCTGGAACCTCAGCCTATTTCTTTTGTCTCAGCAAAGCACCACATGCTGCAGCATTATGTGCTCAGGAAAAAGACAGAATCCTCTGCCTTTTAACACTTTACAAAATATCTGACCTCTGTGTATTTTTATTGAATTTTTATCTGTTAAATCCTGAATTATTGTGATGTTTAATAAACCATTACTCTAGGACTGGCTTTAATGAGAATAGTGTTCATCCCGGTCTATGCCAATGTACAGACATGATGCAGGAAGGAGGTGTTGTCTGATGAATGTGCATGAGATGCTCAGTAGAAACATTAGTCACTGGTCTGGGGCTGGAACACAGGCTGTCATCACCTAGGGACAGTAACAGACAGGCTCAGATTTATCCCCTGTGCTTCTGTTAGTGTGTGTCTGTGAGTGTGTGCATACAGTATGTGTTTCACCCTGCCCTTTCAGTGGCCACAAGCAAGCAAGCAGCTTTGATAGTTTTCACTCCCCTATATCCTCTAGGCTGCTGCAACAGCTGTAAAACTTTACTTTACTGGCGCTGTGAAACCTCTACCTATTGATCTTGGTTGTCACAGGCCCAACATTATTGCTGGGTTCCAGTTAAATACTGCTGTTAAAGGCTTTCTTTTTGCTGAGCAGCCATTTTGGGTCGTTATGTTTCTGTCTCTCTGAGATGAACTATAGATTTAGTCTTTATTCATCAGGGACAGGAGTTTTAACCTTGTTTTTCTCTTTGTATCATAATCATAAGGCCTCTTTTGTATTCCTAGATCAAGTTCGGAACAGTTATTTCATTGGTTTGGATGGTTCACTGCGCCTTGTACTGGCCAATGGAATGGAAGTGTCGCTACACACCGAGCCCCACCTCTTGGCTGGCACTGTCAACCCAACGGTCAGCAAGAGGAATGTCACACTGGCCATTGACAACGGCCTTAACCTGGTGGAGTGGAGGCAAAGAAAGGAGCAGGCTCGAGGCCAGGTCACCGTGTATGGACGGAGACTGAGGGTATGGACTCACTGTACTGTCTAGACATTATTTACTGCACACACAGTACACTATGGATAAAAGAGACCCTGCATTCAAGAAACTACCCATGCCATATACATGATATAACAGCGCCTGTTAAATGAAAAACTTCTGCTTTAAAAAAAATTAAAAATAAAAAATCTTGAAATAATCTAAAGTAATCTAAAAATAGTTTGTTGTTTTGTTACTTAGGGGTGGCACAGCTAATGAGGAGGTACTACTTTGTCTGTCACCGGCTCTACATTTAATGGCCCTATCATCTCACTGGAAGTGAAAGCTTCTAATGTATGTTACAGACAATGGCCCCAGGGGTGAGATAGGAAATGGGAGCAGCCTAATGGCAAGAACAGAAGGGATGAACAGAGCGGGAATCATTGAGCGACCTTGAGTGGCATGTCAAGTGATATTATGTGGGTGGCTGGGTGAGTGTGTGGCAGCGTGGGGGTGGTGGTATCACATAAAGAACAAAACAGAGGGATGAACAAAAAGCAGCAAGTGAGGCAATGTGGTTCTGACTTCACAGATCTGCGTTGTGCAAACAATAAGCAGAGATGATGGCAGGAAGCTAAAATGTTGCCTGTTGTCTGTATCTAGAACACTGTGACTGCTCATGCAAAGCTTTGTTATGTTAGCTCTGTGCAGTAAACAGGTCCTCAGCTCACCCCTTCCATTGTGACACGTGACACTTGGGCTTTCCCCACTCACCAACTTGCTCTCACAACCTTCATAATTTATGTTGCTGGCGCACACAAAGTGTTACTTTGTACAGTGATGGTAGAACCTTTTTAACTGCTCCTGTAGCACTATGAGATCATTTCATTTGGAATTAACAGATTTAACATTCTTTACTTCTATTTGAGCGTGGTAAGTGTTGTTGTAATGTTCCATAATGCAGGGCCTTTCAAAAGAGAAAAGACATTGGTATGTAAACTCCTAAAGATCTCTGATTTGTGCATATTGATAATGTAAACAAAAAAGCTAAAATAACTAAAGTTGAATAAATCATAAGTGCTGATAAAAGAGAGATATCATTTGTACTTTGTAAAATAAAATATTGCATAAATATATTGATTATTGAACTGTATTAATATTGATTTAGATAATTAGAGATCAAGTGTTACTAGAATCTTTTACACCTACCTTTTTTATATTCTTCTTTTATCTTAGAGGATATGTTCAATTTAAAAGTAATCCCTCCTGAGTGGGTTTCCATTCTCATGGGCCTCAGATCTTGGCTATGAGAGTCTTTTCCACTCCGTCAAGTCTTTGGCCAACCAGATCGTGAAACTTTCTCTTTCTCTTACACCTTATTTTCAACTGAAGGCTCAATATAAGAACCCTATGTAAAGCAGAAGGACACCACAGTCAAAAGGAAATGCAGTTTTCATTTGCAAAATCAAAAGTTCTTATAATATTGCTGTGGTTTTGTTTCTCCTTGGGCCCAGCTTTTTACTCAGAAGTCATCCAATTTTCCAATGTTGGTGGGTTTTTATTTGGATTTTTTTGGATTTATGTTTTATTTTCCCAATATGAGCAGTTGTTTTCAATTATTTAATTGTGTCTGATACAACATGAATACTTTTGTCTACATGTAGATGTTTCTATCTAAAAAAAACAAAATACATTTGGTGGCTGCAGTATGGAGCTGCCTCGGATACAAAGCCTGAAAGCAGCTTTGTCTCTGCACTGACCTGGACATGGCCTCGAGGATTACTCTCTTCAGGGCTGTGATCACAGTGAAGCCAAGGGTCTCTCTGTGCAGTCGTGTGCATTCAGAGGCAAAGTGTCAGTTCAACAGTGTTCTGAATGTTGTCGGAAATTAATTGATTTTGTTCTATTTTCCCAATTACAGAAAAGCGAAATAATTTATGCAGCTAAAATGTATAAATATATTAATAAATGTGGTTTCAATGTTTCAAGTTGAATAGGCATACTTTCACCAAAACATGCATAAACAACAAAATATGGTAATTCTTATAGGTTTTTAAGTTCAGTGTTTCCTGCAGTCCAGAGATAAAGCTCCTCTAATTAAAATAGTAAAAAAGTGTTTTCTAAGCGTTTTCAAAATTGCAGGCATAGACAGGCATCTATTACTGATACAACTTCCTGTCAACTCAAATTGGCCAGAGCTTGGGACATGTTTTTGACATCCTGTTTTCCTTTTCTAGGTTCATAACAGGAATCTGCTGTCCCTAGACTTTGATCGGATAACCAGAACAGAGAAGGTATATGATGACCACAGGAAGTTTACGTTACGTATCCACTATGATCACGCTGGACGGCCCACACTCTGGGCACCAAGCAGTCGCCTGAATGGAGTAAATGTGACATACTCTCCTGGGGGCCATGTGGCTGGCATTCAGAGGGGCACCATGTCTGTACGAATGGAGTATGACCAGAATGGCAGAATTACCTCACAGATCTTTGCTGATGGCAAATCATGGAGTTACACTTACCTCGAAAAGGTATGGGCTTTTATTTCTCTTTGTATTAATGGTATTTGAAAAATACCTAGAAATTGCTCAGGGTTAAGCTGCCACGGATAAAAATACAACGTTAAAGGCTTGTTGCTGTCATGATATCTTTCCGTTGTTAATGTGAATTTAGTATAAAACCACACAGTGATGCTGTAAAGATAAAATGTGGAGGTGTGTTTGTGCAAGAAGCTTGAGATTTTAGACTGAAGCTAAAAGTTAACTTCAGCATACTTCAGCAGTGTTTGCACTGCTTTATCGGCAATCGCGGAAATATCAACAGAAATTTAATTAAAAACTGTCTGGTGCACCACAGACATTACACTTTGTTACGAGTCTGACAGCAAAGTTCATCCTGAAATAGCTCACATGACAAGAACAGAGTGAAATGTCACTTTCTACTCACTAATTGAAGGCAGGCTCATTGGTGGGAAGGTGAAGAGCTAGCTTAGACAATATGAAAATGTAAGCTATTCACCTTGTTAATCGTCTACTTTAAGTTTTTCTCTTTTTCGTAAATGCTGAGTTTTGGCAGCCTGTTGTGACAGCTTTAGAACAAGTATAAAGACTTCATTTACTGGTCCAAAAAGGGAATAGATGGAAATCTTCCAGTTGTAAAAAACAGCTTGCTCATATTGGCTGGATCAAAAGACACTCAGACACTTAGAAACCTAGATAAAAACAAGAAGCAGCATGTCTATTCACAGTCCCTAAAAAAAACATTTTAAAGATGAAAATAGATTTGTTCTGACTCTAGCTTGCATACTTAATATGTGATTGCTTTTGACATTTTGTTTGTCCTTTGTGATAGAAGGATTTGCACAATCACACCACATGCAACCTTATAATCAAAATAATACTCTGCCTGTTCTTCTCCACAGTCTATGGTGCTCCTACTCTACAGCCAGAGGCAATATATCTTTGAATTTGACAAAAACAACAGATTGTCTTCTGTGACTATGCCCAATGTGGCACGGCAGAACCTGGAAACCACCCATTCCATAGGCTACTACAGGAACACGTACCACCCCCCTGAAGGAAATGCCTCTGTGCTTCAGGACTACAGTGAGGACGGGCAGCTGCTGCAGACCACCTACCTGGGCACTGGCCGCAGGATCATCTATAAGTATGGCAAACTAGCCAAGCTGCTGGAGATCCTTTACGACACCACACGAATTGGTTTCTTCTATGACGAGGTGGCAGGAATGCTGAAGACTGTGAATCTTCAGAGTGAGGGTTTCACTTGCACTATTCGGTACCGGCAGATTGGTCCACTCATTGATAGACAGATCTTCAGGTTCAGCGAGGAGGGCATGGTCAATGCCAGATTTGACTATGTCTATGACAACAGCTTTCGTGTTACAAGTATGCAGGCTGTAATAAATGAAACACCTTTGCCCATTGACTTGTACCGGTATGATGATGTGTCTGGCAAAACAGAGCAGTTTGGTAAATTTGGTGTTATCTATTACGATATCAACCAAATTATCACTACAGCCGTGATGACACACACTAAACACTTCGACGCTTATGGGCGAGTAAAGGAGGTCCAGTACGAGATCTTTCGCTCACTTATGTACTGGATGATGGTGCAGTATGACAACATGGGCCGTGTGGTCGCCAAAGAGCTAAAAGTTGGTCCCTACGCTAACACCACACGATACACATATGAATACGATGCAGATGGGCAACTCCAAGTAGTGTCTATCAATGACAAGCCCCTGTGGAGATACAGCTATGACCTCAATGGAAACCTGCACCTCCTTAGCCCTGGAAACAGTGCAAGACTAACACCTCTTCGTTATGACATCAGAGACCGTATCACTCGCCTGGGAGATGTCCAGTACAGGATGGATGAAGATGGATTCCTTAAACAGCGCGGCAATGACTATTTTGAGTACAACTCAGCCGGGCTGCTTGTGAAAGTGTACAACAAAGTCAGTGGTTGGAGCATTAAATACCGCTATGACGGCCTGGGTAGAAGGGTGTCCAGCAGGAGCACCACAGGACACCACATACAGTTCTTCTACGCAGAGTTGTCTAGTCCCACACGTGTCACGCACATGTACAACCATTCGAGCTCTGAGATCACATCTCTGTACTATGACTTACAAGGACACCTGTTTGCCATGGAGCTAAGCAGCGGTGATGAGTTTTATGTGGCCTGTGATAACATCGGAACCCCTCTGGCGGTCTTCAGTGGCTCGGGCCTCATGATCAAACAGATTCTGCACACAGCGTTCGGAGAGGTTTACCTGGACACCAACCCCAGCTTCCAGCTCATCATTGGTTACCAGGGCGGTCTGTATGAGCCTCTCAGCAGGCTGGTTCACATGGGCCGCAGAGACTATGACGTTCTCGCTGGCCGGTGGACCACACCTGACCACGATATTTGGAAGCGCCTCAATAGCAACCACATTGTACCGTTTAACCTGTATATGTTCAAGAATAACAACCCTCTAAGCAACAATGCGGAGATAAAGTGCTACATGACAGGTATGTTACCAGACAGCTTGCTTTCAAAATTATGTCAATGTAAGATTATTTTAAATGAAATTACATATAACACATGGCATGAATTCATTATTGTGTTTCTTATTACAAGCAAAAACCTACTCTATTATGTTATTTTACTTGTACACAACATTAAATTCATGCACAAAACTAAAACTAATATTTTCAAAAGAATTGTGTAGTAGTTTGTGTTAAGACATATATGCTAACCTTGGTGGCAAATGTAACAACAAATGGAAGAACAGACTCTGACAAAATCTGAAAACATTTTAATATTATTGTCATTGAGACACTGAGTTAGTACTCTGTTATGGTGCAGAGATCTGGCGGCTATGGGTTCATAAGTGCTCCATGGGAAAAACTGTGTACAGCAAAACACCCTTGGTTGTTAAACGCTCAGGTCGCTACCCTGGAAATATCACATCATTCTGTGCTGCTTTGTACTAGAGAGGAGGAAAAAGGCATTGAAAGCACCCCAGTGGAGAAGGGGAACACAATAGAACCATACAAACCTCAGCCAGATCTGTGTGTACCTGGCTCTCTGACTGGAAACAGAACAGTATTGTCAAAGATACTGTGTGCTTAAATCAATTGGTTTTTGATCTCTTTCACAAATGTGTTATTTGTCTACATTCAAGCAGAACTGAAGGACTGTGATACTTATGTATGTACGTGTAATTATTTACAATTTCCTAACAGTATTTATTTGCTTTTGGATAAAGAGAAAAAGCAGAGTTTTGCACAAATAGAGGTGTTTAGCCTCACAGTTCAACATTAGGGGCTGACTGGCATTTAAATGCAAACTAGACTGCTAGGTATACTGTAGTGGGTCTGCCTGAATTGTGATTGATGGCACTGACATTTTCATTCCTTTCACTAAATTACCTAGGTCCTTTCATTGTCCTCAAACAAATTTGTATTTAAAAAGCTTTGTCAGGTGTCTGGAAGCACCAGCACAAATCTGTGACTTGTGTCAAAACCAAACACATTGAAATCGGTAACTTGTCAGCTTCACTATTCTTGATTCTATGTATGTAGCCTGTGTGTTTTTCAGACTGACCTACCACAGTTAACATTGACTCAGCTCTGGTGGGTGCAGTTACATTAAACAGATTATTGGTGATTGCAGAAATTTTAATCACAGTCGCATCCTTTTTCTTCTGTTTCAGCATCTGGTTAGAAAAAAAATGATACTGTTTGAAGCTTTAAAATATCTGACCTAGTTTCAGATGCTTAGAGATGAAATGAAATTACATTCTGTACTTACCAGCACAGTGGACACTCTCAAATGTGACTTGGCGTCTGTGGGCCCCAGCTGTGTGTCATTAGTGTGGCACCTGCAGGAGTGGACATGAGTCATTGCCACCATTTGAAGTGTTTATTATAGTCTGTCCACTTTCCCAAACAAATAAAGTGCTCAAACTAAGTGAAGAGTATTTCAAGGAGACAACCACTTGAGTCCATGATGCCAAGCTGTTTAACCCTGTTTTTTTTTTTTTACAAATATCCATGATCTGATTGTGGCTCCAAATGACTTTATCAAATGGACAGTTTTTGAAAATGATTGTAATCTTTTTTCACAGATGTAAACAGCTGGTTGGTGACTTTTGGCTTCCAACTGTACAATGTGATCCCTGGCTACCGGAAGCCAAACACAGACTCAATGGAGCCCTCTTATGAGCTGGTGCGCACCCAGATCAAGACACAAGAGTGGGACAGCACTAAGGTAACACAGTCTTTCTGAAATTTCACCAACCTTTGACTCCACCAATCTCCCTCTTCAAGCTCTTCACCTATTCTTTCCAGCATCATTAGCAAATAGACATGCTTTGTGAGCCACAGTCCCAATGGAGCTGCTAGCTATTAGGCCCAAGCGCAACACAGTGAGCCAGGTCTGTGCCCCTAGTCCACATCTTGGGGAATGGGGTCAGACTAAACAGCCCTTGTAATTGCCATGCCATTAGGGAAATTCTCTCCATTCCCTCCACCACTGGCCATTGATTTCATCTCAGGTTTACACTGTTAGTCAAGGTCTGCAAAGTATCAGACATGCTCTGGTTTGTGCATTTATCAGGCCTTTTAAGTTGTCTCCAACCCACCTGAATTATTGACAAGGGTTTTAGTCTAAGCTTTGGTTACATCAACAGTGAATGCCACCCAGGATGAGGCCGGACCCATGTCAAGTGACACTCGGCTGCTGCCTTGGTGCTATTAAAATGTGTTCTTATCTGAGTATAGGCCTGCAAGCTACTGGGATTATACAATGCACTGTTATGTAAATCAGTGACCTGTGGTCTGAGCAAACAAGCAGAAGAGGAATCAAATCTATAGTCAAATCTGTGGACTTACTCCTATAGACACAACATTAGCAATTCTGTCTCTGATTTAGCATGATTTTATACAACATACCACATACAGTTCCTAACAGATACATTCATTTTACATGTTGAGCCCCACACTACTTGCTCACTGCACTCGTGTCGGCCAGTGTATGTATGTATGGAGAATCAGTGAACTCACTCAAGGTAGCAATCTACAAAGGAACTGCATCACAAGAGCTATCAAATTGAATCCAACACATCCCACCTATTTCCATTTCAAATATTTGAGAATAGATATGATGGAATAGTGGTGTAGATAAGAAAGAATAAATGCAACACTACACAGTTGCAATTCTGAGCAAAGCAGTTGTTACCTTGGATCTTGCAAATGAACTAATCTTTCAAATAGCAGAAAACCATTTATCAGCAAGCAATTGAACCCTTTTGCTAAAAGGATTGAACTGTATTTTTCGAGAGAATAACCACAGCACTGTAAGCAAAGATAACAGACTGCTTTACTTTTCTCCATCAATTTAATGGAAATATGGCCTCTGCTTTGCTAAAAATTTAAATTGACTTATATAGAAAGCATTGTTGAGTTTGTTTATATTCAGTTCATTCACAACCTCCAAAGTGAAATCTGTCCAGTTGAGATTTAATGAAGTAATTATATTACTGGATGCTTATCCAGGTTTTCAAGTAAACATTTAACTAGTCTTTCATTATGTTTCCAGTGTGTGTAAATAAGGCTTTAAATAGCAAAGTCAACCTAGTTTTAGGTTTTCCTAGTGTTTGTTAATCACCTGGGAGTCTTCTTTCTGCATACCTCTGGAGTGTGAGCTAAAAGTGGGGAAAATGGAGATAATTAGACTTGTACCAGCCATGATATTCTTATCTTGAAACCACGCTTGAGGAATGTGCTCTGATCTGTTGATCCACACGACAGATGTCCAGACCGGCCTAATTAAATGTAGGTTCTGTGAAGCATAAATATAGCTTTAAAGCAACACGTTGTATATCCTGTACACTTGACTTTTTTAACAGAAGGAAGGTGTGCCTGTCACGTTCTGTCTTCTCATTGAAAGCCCTTATTTCGTCATGCTGCTCACAGATTGAAACGCAGTGTGAGGAGACAGACTGATGAGGTGTGCTCCACCCCAGCCTTGATCTCTTATTTGAGATGGTGCTGGGGGCTTCTTGTAGTTTTGTTGTGTGAGCCGTTCTTCTCTGGGCGTGTCCCTGGAGGCTTTTTAAGGAAAGGGGAGGACAATGGCCATGCTGCTTTAGCACTTCAGGGACAGCTGACCTGGTCACCATATTGGCATTGTAAACAAACTGTCGCCCTGGGCTATTGTTCCCAAGGGGTGCACAAGTCCAGCTGCCCCCACCCTCAGATGAATGGTTGGATGTGGTCGAGCTGGTCACTGCAGCCTTTGCCACTTTCCCTTTGCTGTGCGCCTGTAGCCAGCGTCTGACTGAGCCACACAGACAGTTTTAGAATCTGTCAGGATGGTTTAAAATATGACTGGCTGATAGAAACTCCTCAGGAAGCGTGCTGCCTCTTATCATGGGCAATGGAAGGCACAGAACGAGGGCCTTTTTTGTTGCAGCTTAGATGTGTTCCTGGACAGTTTCCACTTCATATCATTCTCTGCTATTTAATGTTTCTTTTCCTTTCTCATGAGTATCAGCCATCAAGTAGCATTAGGACATAATATTAAAATATTTTGGCTGAAGGGACAATGGTGTCTATACAGTGCTTTGATGCTAAAGGGAGGAAATATAAGCTCTAGTTAGGAGTAACTCCTGCCTCATATTTGGAGCAGCATGGCTGTCACAAAACAGTTATTTCACCCTTTTTCAAAATATTATGCCCGTCACAAATGATCAGAGAAATATGCATTAGCTGCCAAACACTTCTGCCCACCTTAAGAAAGTGTGATCCATTTTCAACTTCAAAGCAGCACAACTTATTTGCCATTGATACTAAATGGGAGTGACTTAACTCATTATCTCCATCTGTCAGATGAAATGTTAACAAAATTCTCTGATCTTTGCTGAGTTTTTAAATACATTTTTGGATCTTGAAGTATGAGTAAAATAAAGTGTGTTTTTAGAGGTTGCCCATAGAGTTTTGCTGTCATAGAAATTAGTGAAAATTAAGGTAAAATTTACTTTACATACCATAATATTTTAGTATTACTAATGTAAAGAGGATGCCCTAATTCTGTTTGGCATTGCTATAGTAAACACTAGTACTTTTACGTCAAAAAGTTTTGTGATTATCCTTATAAATTAAGACAGGTAATTGCAAATGTTGTTTTATAGAATTAAAAAAGTGTAATTTGAAATTCTTGTAGGATAGAAATTACAACATTTTTTATAAATGGTAGCAATAATAGGTATTTTAGATAAACCTTTAGGCAAGGAGCATTAAATTATACAGATCATCATGTGTGCTATTGTTTGAATGTACTGCTCATTGTTATTCCAGATGGTTCTGCAGCTGTGTGACTCACCACACCCTCTTGTTTTACAGTCGGTTCTGGGTGTTCAGTGTGATGTGCAGCGCCAGCTGAAGGCCTTTGTCAAGCTGGAGCGTTTTGGACAGATCTACAGAGCCAAAAGTGCTGGATGTCCTCAAACTGAGGACAAGATTTTATTTTCTTCTGGGGGCTCCATCTTTGGGAAGGGGGTGAAGTTTGCTATTCGAGATGGCCGCATCACCACTGACATCATCAGCCTAGCCAATGAGGACGGGCGTCGCATGGCAGCAGTCCTGAACGACGCCTTCTACTTGGAGAACCTGCACTTCACTATCACTGGTGTGGACACGCACTACTTTGTGAAGCTGGGCTCCGTGGAGGGAGACCTGGCCCTCATCGGCATGACGGTGGGCCGCCGCACCCTGGAGAATGGTGTCAATGTCACAGTGTCCCAGGTCAATACTGTGCTGAATGGCAGGACTAGGCGCATCACAGACATCCAGCTACAGTATGGTCCTCTTTGTCTGAACACACGCTATGGCAGCAGTGTGGATGAGGAAAAGGCCCGTGTACTGGAACTGGCCCGGCAGAGGGCTGTGGCTCAGGCCTGGGCCCGGGAGCGCCAGAGACTGAGGGACGGAGAGGAGGGCTCGCGAACCTGGACAGAGGGTGAGAAGCAGCAGCTGCTGGGCTCAGGCCGCGTCCAGGGCTATGATGGGTACTATGTGGTCTCAGTGGACCAGTACCCAGAGCTGGCAGACAGTGTCAACAACATCCACTTTATGAGACAGAGCGAAATGGGCCGAAGGTGACATGAACAAGGGGCTCTGGGACCAGACTCACATGTGGGACTTCTTGCCAAAGACGGTTGTGTACATGACCACTTTGTTTTTGTTGACTGTGCTCAACTTGGTTTTTAATATTCTTAAAAAAATAAAGAAATGGTTGCAATTAGGTGCACTGTATTAAAAGAAGAGTGCCCTTCTTTAACAGTCTTTGCCCTCCAAGTGCGGCTGCTAGAGGATGTACATTTGCCATGATAGTGACTTTTTTCCTTGTCCCTGTTGGTGATTCTGTTCAGAGGAATCCAACAGAAGTATTGGTAATGCATTTTGTTCACTGGCTCACGCAGCTGCCAGACTTGCAGATTGTTATTCACAAGCTTGCTCCATTCTGCCTTTTCAGCGCCTCAGCCAAGGAGATTCCTTCTCTTTTAATCACTTCTTTTTAATACTTGAAGCCCTCATATCCCCAGCCATCCATAAATAATGAGAGAGATTCCTGTTGGCGGCAGAACTCTTCATCACAACCCCAGCTGAACTTGTCAAAGCACCTTTATTTCTGTGATGTCTTGTGATTTTTTTTTTTTATAGAGGTGGCTCAATTTTCTGTGGTCTTAACTCAGAAGGCAACATGCACCTTGACTGCATGCCTTCTTTATGGACAGCTAAATTAACAGTTTATCCAGTTTATAAAAGAGCCAACAAAGAGATATGATGTCACCTTTTGGGTTTTTGAGTGTTTTACATTTTGAATAATAAAAACAGCATAAATTATTCTCCGCTCCTTTAATTGGACTGTGGTCAGACAACTCAATTATAAAACACTGAAGAGCCACTCTATACTGTGGGATTTTTGTCTGTATTAAAGAAAAAAGGTATTTTACAGGAACAGTTTTGAATTTTAGTTTGGTTTTATAAATAGCTATATTATGACTTAACAGTATAACAAATGTGAATTAAAAAATGTGAACTGTTGTCCCTTTTCTTGTTGATTGTTGTACTTGAACAATACATAAGGGTGTTTCAACAAATGGAATAAACTATAAAAGATTGTTTAGTTCAGTCAATTGCTGTGTTTTACGTTAGACCTGCAACATTTTACCAACCTCGTTTGCAAAAGAGAGGCAGTGTGTGTTTTAACGGAGCTTAAGTCAGTATTTCTCACCACTTCAAATCAAGTGGTAGTAATCTGTATAAAAAATGAAATAGGATGGTTAACTATTCACATCAATGATGCACAGCACATTAGCTTAGCTCTTTTGACAGAAAGACAGTAGCAGAGATGAGGGTTACAAATTGCCTCTGCCCTTAGAGCTGCACGAAGGTCAACATTCAAAGTGCTTTTTAGTCTTCACAATTGGGCTTGGACCTGCAGTGTAATAGTCTCCGTTTACAGACTAAAGGTTTTCTTTATATGTCAGCCCACCCTGACATGCTGGTCTTTATTTTTTATTGTGTCCTCCTCAGTGAACATTGCAAAAGGACAGCCCACATCCACTCGTTTGAAAATGGCATTATGTTGAAACTCAACAGAGTTAGAACGTTTTGGGAAATGGTGTCTTTCTTCTTATACTTTTCTAAACTATGCCAAGCCACTGCACACCTTTCTCATCATATTCTCATGAAGCTTTTGAACTTCTTTGTAGGTGTTGGTGGTGAGAGCATGACTGGCTGTCACAATCTGTATAAATGTTAAAGCAAACAATTTCATTTTATTTTTCTGATATTGATTGAGTGCCCATTTGTTTCCAAAAACAAAATGTATGTGCAACATATGAATGAAGGATATTTGCATTGTGGAATATTGCACTGAAAACTGCTGTGTGATAAGACTGTATGTTTTTTAAACTTTTGGACTTGTTTTAGGTTTTGTTCTGAACACTGTGTTTTTGCGCTTCTCTTTGGCCATGTAAATATGAAGACATCAAAGTAAGCTGTAAATAAAATGCAAATGTAGATAACTCTTAGAGCTACATCAGTAACCCTGTGTAGTTGGAAGGTAGAAAAAAATAAAGGGACTATTTTGTGTTTACCTTTGGTGTTTGCGGATTTGTAGATTTTGTTTTCTTTATAGCTTTTAAACATCTTCCTCACATCCATACATTGTATATTAACTCAATTTTATTTCACTTTAAATTTGCCTTTATTGAAATACTGAAGCTGAAGTGTGTAATTTTATTGATTATTAACATTGACGCAGTACAAAAATAATTTAATTGTAAATGCCTTTAAAAACAAAAGAAAAAAGGCCGGGCGGTCTGTAGTGCCATCATTAGCTAATTTGAGACTGACACTGAACTAGAGTTGGTTAGCAACCAGGAAATCATTAGTTAGATTTGACAGACATACTCTGAACATTTAATTGGAGTGTGTATGTCGTAATCTAACAGCTGACAGTGCAGTAATCTTCAGAAAAGCACTATCATTAGTTGGATTCAGTGGGAGCCAGGCTTCTTGTTGCCAGCTGATCCCATGGTCCTGTTTTCGGTCGATTATTAACCCTACAATAGACATACAGAGTTTTAGTAAAAAACATAAACCAAATTGCCATGTGAACATCAAACCTGGAGGGATGCACTCCAAAACCTGACTATTAGTTAACCTGTCTGAGTTTAAGGCCAGACATTTGATGTTTCAAACGGCTCCAAGAGACTGTTTTTGAGCTTGAGAAGTGTGTGGGAACAAGGGGAGCTAAGGGGCTAATCCTGTTAGCACTCAGGAGGCTCAGGAGCCCCTGTGCCAGAGCATGTGAGGCGACAAAGGAGCTTCAGCGCACTTCCGCCTTTACCACAAGTAAATACAACAGATGCTTTTACTACATGAATGCTGCTGAGAGGACTATGTTGTGGTAGAAATTTATTAACAATACCTCAGCAAACTCAGTTCCTGGTGCAGAAGACAGGCTTCAGTGTAATGATAAGGAAATGTAACTCCTTTTAATATCCTTAACCCTCCATGCATCAAATAGAGTTATTTTATATTGTTATGTAAGCCTGTCAAAGAATATGACAGTGATGCACAGATTAGTGAATGTGTGTCAGTGTGGGAAAAGGTGGAACGACAGTGTCTCATCACAGTCATGCCCCTCATACACAAGATCATGCACAGTAATTGCTCCTTCATTTGAACTGTCAGTAACTGCACAAGAGTGGCAAAAAACTATTCAGGTATTGATTTACTGGCTGTCTGAGCCCGAATTAGTTTACGTCGAGCTAAATCCAAAGTAAGATTGTAAGATTGATGATGTTCACCTCGAGCTAACTGTGCATATTCTCGGTGGTGAGATTGGTGTGTTGTGTGACAAAGATAAGCAAATCGAAGTTGAACAAACAAGATAAAGAAATTTAAGTAGCTAGTGTTTAGTCAGAAGTAACTGTAGGAAGAAAATTAGCAAAATAAAAAAAAATAAAATAAAAGTATTATTTACTGCCTACATCTGGATTTAGGTCACGTTCATTTACACTAAATTAGACACAATTAAATACATCCCCACATTTTTGCTTTCAGGTATATTATAATTGCATGAGTTTATACACTTCACAAGCATAATTACTCTCTGGTTTGTCCATTGTGCTGCTAAACATTATTCAAGATTATGCAAGAAGACAGTGAAAATGCTCTCTGCTGAGCCTGGTTTCACAGCTACAATTGGCAATAAAAAAGCAAAACCTTTTTCCTGAGAAGCATGTGTGGACTGTTTTATTTCCTATTACCTTTGCTTAGAGAGCTGCACATTGCTTTCACACTCCATCTGTTCCCGCTCGCTGATAATTCCAGCTGTAACTGTTGGATAAACACAGCCAAAGGTATTTCCTGGTAAAATCAGCCAAAGGTTGATTCTTGCTGAGGACCAGTCTTACGTTGCTTCAATGAATCCTGACCACGGTCCAGAAATAGCCTCTAAAATGAAACACCTGCTGTGTATATTAAGCTCAGTCACTGCATTACCTGACATATAACTGCATACACCCGTGTGTGTTCTCTTTTTTGTTTTAGTTTTTAAGTTTTTTTGTGAAGTGTTTATTTACGTGCAGAATTCAGTAATTACATGTTGTCATATACACTGCACAAGCATGTTTTTTATTTTTATTTTTTCTAGGTTTTTATAGATTTAAACGTGGGCCGATTTCCTCCATGCAGTGATATCCACAGAAATATTTAATTTAGTCAAAATACATACATTTTAAATATGTAAGCAATATATTATATTTTACATGAGAGGGGGAAAAAAAGTACATATGGCCGTGTAGGTAATCAATGAATGGCCAGGATTGACAATTAGAATAGAAATGGTATTGCAATTGGAATACATCAATCATCTATTTTTTTTAACAGATACAGCCAACAGTGAGGTTTTGCTCCATGGATTTGTGCTGCTGAGCTCCAGCTAAGCTCCTCTTTACAGGCTGATAGCCATTCCCTCACTGACAGAGGCCGTAAGGTTTTCCAGCAACATGCTATCATCTTTTTGGCTGCTGTAAGACTAGCTAAAAGAAGACGACAATCATGAATAGCCAATTTCAAGATAGAGGTGTCATTTAATAATAAAATCCTTTGTGTGTGTGGTATGGCTCTCTCAGTAATAGTAGACAAAGTATTTGAACATTTTCCCTAAAATCTGTTGACCTCAAGACTTGCCAAATCATGTGGTAAAAAGTGTTGATAGCATAATCTGAACAAATAATCACAATATGGGTTATCTTTTAGTTTCATCAGCTGTCGTCTCCGGGGATATAAATAGAATCTATGTATTATAAATGTGTAATGGATCATTTGGTGGTTTGGGTTTCTAGAAGATAGAGAAATATTAAAATATATATTAGGCCAATCTAATGCAGATTAATTGTTAATATCTGTTTTATGAGTTATTTTTATGGCCAGATGTTTATGTGAGGATTTGACCAATTCCCAAGCCCATATGTCGAGGATGATTTTCCAAATTACAATTCTATGGGACACCCTGACCGCGCATTACTGAGCACAACTGTAAATAAAAATAAAAAGATGTACAATTTTTTTAAATCTCAAAATTCTCTGAGACTGTCCTGTCATTCCGTTCCCAAAGGGCTGGGATGGGCCACTTACCTATTAAAAAGTAGTTGTGGAAGATTGGTGACTGTTAAGTTTAAGACTGTTTTACTATTTTAGTGGTTTATCAGAATATAAAAAATAGACATATTGTACGTTTGAATTGTGCTTTGATGGTGACCCATGCAATTAGATTATCAGATTTAAACCATGAAATTAGCGGACGTCCGCTGTGTGTTCTCTGAAGCCCATATAAACAGCAGCATGTTTTCATAGAGGCTGTAAAGTAACTGGTGTCTGACCCTCCGCATCTGGTGAGGGGCCTGATTAACACCATATGTTTGAACACTTCACATTGTGCTTTCAATCATTCAGCACTGCATCCCTATTTTTACCTATTGTGCAAATGCCGGCCCAATCATAAAACCTTACGGGCCTCGGAATGGTTAAGCAATTGGATGTAAATGTAGGTAGAAGTTTCTTTTTGGCTTTCATTTCTTTGCCCAGTGACCATGATGACAAAACACAGCAGCAACAAAAGCACTTAGTAACACACAGGCTCTGGAAATGTAGGGTGGTCCTCTTTAATGTGTCATTTTTCTCCAGGTCACACAAAGCCCAGGTTTTTGGAATGAATGAGCACAGCGCAGGGTAGATGTGCGAGACTAGCACCTTAAGCAGTATAATGCTGCATGCATGTAATGTGAGAAATATTCTTTACAAAAACTGCATCTTAGAGCCCTGTGAGAGTCCACCGCTGGAAGGCAATGTTCTCTGTCAGTTTCTGATGCATTACATGGCTTCCAGTGTCATTTGCTCCGAGATATGCATCAGAAACTTCATCAATACTCTGTGAAGTGGAGCCAAGCTAAAGCGGCGCTCACAAATCTACAGCTGTCTGTACAGTGATGCAGCTGAACCTGGTGTTAAGAAGTGGATCGCTTCAGAGAACAGTTTCAGTAAAGAGAGAGGAGAAAAGAAGTAAACAAATCCCCTTTTATCCAATCTGATTGAAGATATCAGTAAATAGGCTGCACATTCAGGTCAGAAAATGGTACCCCTGCAGCTTGCAGGTACATTTTACTCAATATAGCCACATCAATCCAGTAGGTTGGATTTGGTATTGGGATTTCATTTTATTTGACACTTTTTTCATATTTTGATAAATTTCTTTGCAGGAGACATAATGAGCCACACAGAGTAGACTTTGCTGAAGGGCTGCACATATACAGTGTGCGCTGCTGTGTGTTACAGTGCTGATGGTGGTCTCGCTGGACCCACTGGAGGCTGGGGGCACAGCTGCAGCTGCCGTCCCCCATCACATTTCCCCTGACAGGTGTGAACAAAGGACCCAGAGAAATGTCACCAACGCATTTTATAGCGCTCAGACACCTCTCGCATTCAGGAATTAAACTGCCTTTGCACATTATGCAAATCATATTGACAGCATATCTAATGCTTTTATTAGGGTAATTAGGCCTGAGGTCAGACTTGTCCATTGCAGAGGATAGGCACACTTTCAAAATGAGGATTCATTAGCCTTTGAGTTGACTGGAAGGTTAACTAACACCTAATATCTTAAGACAGCTTATCATGTAGCACTTTAGGACTGTGAAAAAATGAAGGCGTTATTGATTTCTGTCTCTAAAATGAGCTCAAAGTGTTATCTGCTATGAAGTATATGATTCATATGATTGGAGATTCATTTATTCATTGATCTTTTTCCACATAGTTCCTTTAGGGGTTGCGGCTGTCTGGAGTCTATCCCAGAAACTTGGGAGTTAGTCGCAGGTCTGACACCTATAGACACTGACAGATAACTATTCACTCACACATTTATTCACATGGGGCAATTTAGAGTCACCAGTTAACCTATACATGCATGTCTTTGGGCAGTGGGAGTACGGTAACATGGGGGGTGTATCTTTTTAAAATAAGCCTTTAGGTCAAAGGTTAAAGTAATAAATGGTTGTCAGTGACCAGTCCTTTGTCATCTCGGAGCATGGTATATAGAGTGATTTTGTTACATGTGTGACAGTTTAATATCATTTTTTGTATTTGGTTCATTTGGTGCTTATTGATGAAAAGATAATCAAACCTAATAATCAAAGATCTTATACACAACACATGCTTTTGGTAGAAACAATAATATATTTGATGTAAACACAGTGTTTCTGCCATAGAAAATATAAAACATGAAAAACAGCTGTTTCTTATATTTCATGGTAGTTATGGTAGGTTATTTGTCTGATGGGAAACAGAGATTCAAGCATAAAAATTCATGTTAAAATAGAAAACTGCGTAAGTCAAGCCAGTTTCCTCCGTCTTCTGTTTGAATGTGGCATGTGTGTTTAGTGTTTGAAGCACAAAGCCTGAAGTCAGTCTGACAGGATTATTTTGGTTACAGAACCTTTGGGCCCATTATGAATACTATTATGTAGATCAGCCTTGGGGAATTTATGTCCACATCGTGCTTTTGGATTGTGACATGCCTGGCCTCTCATTTCATTTACCCATACAAATAAGACTGCCAGTCCAACTGCTTTAAAGGCGATGAGAATTTTTAGCACATTCCACTGAACAAATTGTCTACTTTCATACTTTCTTTCATCCAGACCAAATTTTCTTCAAATGTAAAACTGTGGACCCCTAACAATACACCGCACACAGTGATGCAGCATATTCAAAAGCTCAGAGGCACAGACAAAACCCATGTTTTTAATGTCCCTTTTTGAGTTACATCCAAGTATTTAAATGTTCCTTTCAAATGAGCTTGAATTAAAACTTGAAATGTGAAACACACACAAAGCCTTTTAGAGGGTGATTGAGATTTCTATTATGCACTCTAGTTTATGCATGAATTTTTATGTTGTACTACACATGAACATTCATTGTTTTTGGCATAAATGACACACTACATGCATGTGGCAATGGGAAATTACACTCTGATTCTGCTGCACACACAGATTTGACTGTCACCGTGGCTAACACAACACTCGCAGCTATTAAAACAACACTACATTTATCTCTCACTGATGCAGAAAAGTAGCTTTTTGGAGACAAGTGGATTCTGTCAAAACCGTCCAATCTGCATAAAATATCATACGCAGAAGCAGACACTGACATCGGCACTGCAGTGAAAGTGAATATGTATTCCTCCAGGTTCTATTGGCCTATTTTCCATCTACACAACATCTGAAAACGCCTCAACAAAAAAAAATTGGTTTTAAATAATTCAACTGAAGTAATGACAATCTTTCAATGTAAGGCTAAAAGATCTTCTACGTGTCTTTTAGCCTTACATAACAGTTCAAATGCTACAATTACATTCTACATGATAACACAAATTGATAATACGATTCCCATTAGAGATGTATCACTGGAAATTACATATTATTTAATGTTGTTATTTAATTAAATATCCTTTTATCCCTTGCCATTATAAGTGTCACAATAGACTTTGATTCTGACTCTCTAATATGACCTGTATTATTTAAAATAGATTTGCAGGTTCTGGGGTTTCTGCACAGCTCAGTTTTTGTTAAATTAATATGAAAAAATTAATGTGACATGTTAGATTTTGTACTTTTCACTCCTACCTGTACAAACATAGCCGTGAATATTTGAGTGATTTTAAGTTCAGACGGGTCCTGTTTTTTTTATAGTTAACACAGCAGCATATGGGCACAGGCCATTGTTTTTTTATCCATGAAATGAAAAAGTACAAATAGCGTGGTTGAACACCCACAACTTCATTGTGTTGCAGTGAGGGAGGGGAGCGCATGAGCCCACATGGAAAGCCAAGACATTACCATTTATTGTTTGACTAATTAGGGGGTAGTTGTTTGTCTGGATAAACTGAAGTAATTAGTCATAGATTTATGGTTGGATGTCTGCTGGGACAGCCATCAGTGGGATTATTGTTTTGATAGAGGGAAGAAAATGGTGTAGGAAAATGTAATAATTCTAATCTGTGCAGGGTAAAGAGACATATGTACTACTCCCTCTACGAGAACAAACCTTTTACTGGAGCATTTTTCCAAAACCAGTGAGTTTATGAGTGTAAACAATGTGTGGAATAAGTGGTAGATGTGGTTCAAGTGTTCATTTGTACTTGAAGCTTTAATCTTTTAACTAGATATTTTATTACCCCCACTGAAGCCATTAAGACGACTACCTTTATTTCTGGTTGGATTGCTTGAGTTTGGATTCTGGGCACTACCTCTGTCTATTCTGCGCAAATGATGACATCCATGAGTTGAGTTCAATTGTGTTATGAGGCTAATGAGCTGCTATTGGCCTAATGCAGTAATACGTTACTAGGAGGCAGTGAACCAGTTATCATTCACTTCTCATCACGCCAGTGGGGCCTCAACTGAGGAGGTAAATGAAATAAATCAGCGGGGAAGGACACATTAATGATAGGGAAGCTGAGGAATGCTCTCACACAAATAGCTAAGAACAGCTCTCTGTGTTCATTTGTAGTCTGCTTTTAGTCCCAATGTTGATGGGATAGTGTCTGTAAACACCAACCAAGGAATAAGCAGCTCAATCAACCTGTCAATTATCTGCTTATATCAACAATTATGACATTTACATTTAGGAGATATTTAATAGTAGTGGTGTAGAAGAGGTCATGGGGTCATTATTGTGGAGAATTAGAGCCAAGCAGAGGATGTCTGTCTGTGTATGCTTGTGAGAGCCTTTTAGTAGCACAAAGCATGGCAGACAATAGATAATAAAATACAACTCTGTAGAAGGTGCAGAGCATAAAATTAGTAAAAAAAAAGTTTGTATTTTTTGAAAGCAAATGGTTAAAAATATATATTCCATATGATGTTTTGAGAGAATGAATCAGTGAGTCTTGTCTATAGAGAGTTTAATATTAAAATTTTCATTCAGTGTTTACTGCTCATTTTGTTATAGGCCAAAGAGAGCCAATCCCATCTGTTTTGGGCATTAAGCTGACTAACATAAATTTGTAGAAAAGAAACAGTTGAATAAATAGCATGGACACATTTAGGATTCACTAATAAAATGTTAATAAGGGAAAATGACAATGACAAATGAATAGATTGGGGTTTTAAATGATTGGTGTGGGAGGTACAATGCTTTGATATTACACCTCTTCTCCTCTTTCCAATCTATTCTTGGCTTCTCAGGAGAGTCTGTCTCCTTCCAGAGAAAGGAAAGACAGGATATAAACTAGTGTGACATTTTTCAAGTTGAACATCACAACAGTAAATGCTGTGCACTCAGCCATGGGAATTTCCTTTCATTGTCATTTAAGGCATAAAAGTGACCCAAATGTGCTGCATGTTCAATTTGGGTTTGCAGCAGAAAACATGTTGCTGCTTTCCATAATCCCTGACCTGGGGCTGTGTGTTGTGTGTTGTACTGCTGCTGTGTCCTGTAAGCGTCTTTTTACTTGCCTTATTCTCTTTTCTGTTAATCTCACATTGCCTTAGAGAGATTAAAAAGACTCCCACATTTGGACAGATATCAGAGAAAAGTGTCAGTTCAATATCTATTCTCAATCTCTGTTACCATCAGTTCAGCTGTTATGTTCTTGTTAATGAAGAAGAGCACAGAGGAGTCATCAAATTTTTAGTATTTTGGTGTTTTTAAGACCATTCTCAAAAGAAAAATGCTTGAATAAAACATTTATTTTATTCAACCAGGAAGGTAATTAAGAACATGTTTTTGATTATATTTACTGACCTGGTTCAATTGTGTTTACCACAAAAAGCCCATTACATATGTGAGCCAATGCAGTGTGTGAACAATGATGCAATCAGTAATTTACTTTTTTCCACCACCAACCTTCTTTCACTTCCTAATGTATATAGAGCTCAGACACAGCAAAGACCCCGCTCAGCTCCATGGCAACTTGTCAAGTCTGCCCGTAGAATTAGATCGAGCAACTTCAATGATGCAAGTGCTTTTTAATAACCACAGTGAAGACTTACACAAAGTAATAACGTTAGAAAAAAGGAGCGAAGAGAACTCGAGGAGAATCTGAATAAAACTGAAAGCTTTGAAACTGACAAGGCTTGCGCAATATTTTAAACAGTATTTTTTTGTTTGCTTCGGAAAAGGGTGATGAGGGAAATAAGTGGAGCAGACAGTCAGGTGGATTATATGAACCAGCAGAGACACTGATAATTTATTAATGTCATTTCTATGGAATTTTTATGTTGGATTATGGATTGCACAGTAGCAGAGTAGTAGTGTATCTGTCTTACACCATGAGGTTGTGAGCTCAATCCCCCATGGAGTCTGCATATTTTCCCTCTAGGTACTGACTCCCTCTACCCACCCAAATACCAAATCAAAGTTGCCCATGTAAATCAGCGTGGGTGTGAATGGTTGTCTGTCAGCCATTATGGTTATTCCTTTCTTGTTTTACCTATGTGCCCTTTCTCTTTTATTTCTTTTATCCTGGCTATAAGGGGTCAGCTCCACCTTGTTGCAGAGAGAGAGCTTCCGGTATTCAAAAAAGAAATTGCTAACATTGACAATCTAACAATAATTGTAACAATAAAAGACAATCCAATTTATTTACCTTGAAAGGTGCAGCAGAAACTTCAAGAAACTAGTTTTTCCAAGTTGCCGACTGTTGGAGCTGCTTTATTAGGCCCACGCTGACTCAGAGACACTGCTCCTGTAAAGTGTAGGTGAAGCGATGCAGCAGTCCAAATCTTTTTCACTATGGGTTGTTAGTTCTTTTTGATTTGTGTTTGGCCGCCTGTCACCAAAACCCATTCCCTGAAATCACATCACTATAATGGTCTAATCAGCACTTAACGAGCCATGTTACATAAAATCGATGCCCCTTCCATTTGAGAATGCAGAATATTTGGAGGAGCTCGTGAGGTCTGGTGAAAAGGGCAGAGCTCTTGTCAATACGGTGCTGTAGTCATCGCTGGACGACCAGGCCTGCTGAAAGCACACGATGCACTCGCCCTCAGTTCACTGATCCTCTTGAGACTCAGGCTTTTACAGCAAAATCCTTTGTTATGCTGACTAATCACATATTGATTTTAACAAGTCCAAATAAGGTTGTTAGGCCACTGTCAACAACTCCTATACCTGTAAAGGCCTGCAGGGCATTTCTCTTTAAAACACTTTTACTTCAACTAGACATTATATAATTTCCTTCTACTTAGCCTTACCATATATTCTTCAATTGTCTCATACATGCAGTGTTTGTGATTTCTGTAGGAGGAGCACATTGGAAATACAAATAAATGACATTAAGCATCTCTCACCGAGATGTGTCAAGCCTGCAAAAGAAGGCTAAATTACAAATAAAAGTATAAGTAAGTATAGCGTAAGACCAAATCTATTAAAATAATTAATAATTCCTTGCTGATACAGTCTTTATAACTCTGGACAACTTGCCAATGAAATGCAGCAGGTCTTTGCCTTTTTCTTGATAGAACTGCAGAAAGAACATTACAATGCCAGCTTGTTTCCATTTCAGTAGACCTTGGAGCTGCAAATGAATAATATATTGCAAGCAACTCAGAGGTAAATGAATAAATCTGCCTTTCAGTAGGTGGGGTATTTTCAAAGAGGAATGGAAAATGTCATAGAGCCACAGCACTACCATGTGGTTAATTAACATACTGCAACTAACAGAGGTAAGCAGAAGTGGTGGTATTTGAATGCAGAATATAACACAACTGATGCCTTTGGTTAATTTATTTGCATCAAGCAGGTCTTTTCTCCTACAGATCTGCTAATGATAAAGGGCAGCATTGCACGTAGTTCTACTCTAAGGCAGCATTTATACCCACTAATGGACTTACAGAGACAAATGCTGCTGCAAACTCACACGGGGCTGTTACCACTCAACAAATAAGAAACGTGTCAAGAAACCATCAAAAGTGATTTGAGGCTATAACTTTATTAATTTTCAGGCTCTATATTTTAAGGGTTAAAGGTTACATTATGTTTCTTTAAAATGTGAGCATGTGTTGAATGGCTCCACCCATGCAGGAGATAATTAATATCAATGACCCTGCTGCCTTTTCAAATGCATCATGTTGGGCCTAATGATCATGTGTTATAAGCTGCTGCCGGAGGTGCAGACTTCAGCTTTGTGTTTGCTGCCAGAGACAGACCAGGGGCTCCAGAGCTGACAGGCGAGACCAGGTGAGTAATTGTCGATGGCATCTTATTACATTGCTGGCATGATCTGATTTACTCGAGCAGCAAATGGTGGGAATAGACCTAGGGTTGTCGTGGGTATTGAATTAACGAGGTTTACGCACAAATGGACCCGGTAGTGACGGCACATACATCACACAAGATTAAAGGGGATTTTCTACTCCTAGTCTAGTCCTTGCCCCACAACCGAGTTACTCCATGTGTTAACTCTTTGCTTTTCAAAATATGTTTAATTTCTCAATGTCTGGGTCTTGACCTTGTTGGAGACATCGTTTAATCTAAACTAAGTAGTGTGGCCAGATATGGGATCTCCGAAGAGCCATATTTATGAGACATTGTAGCTTCTTAAAATCACTAACTTTGACATTTAGTGATGACATTTTTTAGGATAATAGTAGCAAGTAGCAACAATCAAGTTTCTATAGAAACTCATGTTATAGCTAAATGTTTTATATTATATTATATTATATTATATTATATTATATTATATTATATTATATTATATTATATTATATTATATTATACACAACACAACACAACACAACACAATACAATACAACTTTTCCTGTTATTTTTCAGAAAACTACAGCACCCAGAAACTTTAAAATCACTCGGGCGACTTGTGATTGGATAGACATAATCCATGTGACCAAAGTCAACCAATCGCGACAGACTCAAACAGGAAGCGTAATTGTCAGGAAAGTGACGACGTGAAAGTCAGCCAATTTTCCCATATTATGTTGTATTTGGCGTCTGTAGTTTGTTGTAATACACGCTGTCTTATTCATCATGCTTCATGCCACAGTTAAAACGCTTTCTAGGGGATCAAGTTGCTCTCTGTCTGCTGGGTTACTGTCAGCTATTCGACATTATTGTCGAAAGACACCGGCAAAACTACGAATATCTGAAGCATTGTCCGGTGTAGAATTGGGAGCTGATGTTACAATACAGGTAATAAAATATTAATTACTACATGGTGGTTTGTAGATTTAGTGGCAAGCTAATAGTAATCCTCTGGTAGCATTAATAATCTTTACACTTACTCTGTTGTGTAGCTACACGTTTGTAGCCTAATGCAAAACTGTAATTGTTGAGTTTTTTTAATTTTTATTATTGTTATTTTGTGTATTTTTGGATAGGGCTGGGTTCGCTCTGTCAGACCACAGAAAGAAAACCTATTTTTTCATATAAATGATGGAAGCTCTCTGCAGTCCCTTCAGATCATTGCCTCTTCGGACCTGAGTAATCCGTAAGAAAATAAATATAATATACTAAAACTAAAACATATACAAATATTTTCACAAATTATAAATATGTACAAATTATAAGTAAATAAAATTAACCACATTTTCTCTGGGAGGTTGCTTACTTTTGGGAGTGCTGTTGAGGTCACCGGTGTCTAAAGAAAAGTCCTCACCAAAATCAGCCTTTTGAACTAGAGGCTGAACTAATTCACATAGTTGGAGAATGTAATCCTGTGGTAAGGAGTTAAAATTACATTGAAGTATTTCTATTCAGATTCAATAATTCTTCATAAATAAATTACTTATAGGTCAAGTAATTAAAACATAAACATCTATTGATTCTATATTTTTTAGGAATTCCCCTTTAAAATCAAAAAGAGACATAGCCCTGAGTATATTCGCCAGTTTCCCCATCTAAGGTGTAGAACAAATTCCTTTAGTTCCCTGTTGCGAATACGAAGTGAGGCCACTGCAGCCATTCACTCATATTTCAAGGTGAGGACCTCAGTTGAGATTTTTTACAAAATGCATAGGAAGTGGAGAGACGGGGAGAAATTACAATGAATCTTTTTTTTTTTTTTTGCAGAGAAATGGCTTTGTGCAGATTCACACACCAGTGATCACGTCTAATGACTGTGAAGGTGCAGGGGAGCTCTTTTACGTTGAGGTATCAGCAGACTTCACAAATTTACGTCTCCAGTCACATTGGGTCACCTGGCCTTATTGTGAAATGCTCAACCAGGAGTGACTGTGCTGATTGATAACACTGATTTGATGCTTTTACACAGGCGTCCTGCCCACAGACTGCTGATGATCACAATTTCTTCTCAGTGCCAGCCTTCCTCACTGTGTCTGGACAGCTTCATCTGGAGGTGATGACAGGGTAAGACACACAAAATACAGAGTCTTTTTTGATCTAATGTCACAAGATGTGACATATGCCCTTTTATAATTACCCATTGTCTATATTTCTCAAGTGCCCTCTCTAGAGTTTACACTTTTGGACCAACTTTTCGTGCTGAAAACTCCCAGAGCAGGCGTCACTTGGCTGAGTTTTACATGGTAGAGGCTGAGGTCTCCTTTACACAGTCTATAGAGGATCTAACCAAGGTACATAATACACTAAACACCATGGCCAATAACAAAATACTACAGTAACAGGCATACACTAAGCTTAGAAATAATCATCTGGCAACATCGTTATAATGGCATCACATGCAAATACAGTTTATTCAATTATCAAGGTGGCTTAATTGTACAATAGACTTTTGTTTTGATTTTAAATATTACAACGTACACTAAAATTTGACCGCATCTACATGAGGTATTGAATGGAATCAAGAACATGGTTGATTGTTTGATCATTTTTGTTGTGTTTTGACAGAACAAAAAGCAATCACTAGAAGTTGTGGTTAATTACACCTTATATTATCTTAATTAAATAAAAAAATATGGATTGTCTGTTGCATTTCCATACACAAAAACATAATTTATTTCAAAATGTTTCTCAGCCTGTTACTTTTTAGAAACTTGCATAAAAACAAACTTCCAAGACAACAAATATATTATATGCAAAGTGAAAAGCAATCACTAACCACAAATAACATTTTAGCAACGTTGTGCTATTTTTTTCTTGTTGTGTAGTATTTATTGAGCTTATATTATATTAATATATACTATATTTAGGTTTTATACACTTAAGTTGGATATAAATGTCATCTGAATTATTAATCTTTGAGTAAGTAGAAAATTCATTTTTTTACATTTCTTGTGTATCTAATGAACACATTTTAAACCTGCTTTATGAGACTTTCAAGTAGCTTTAGTGTGCAGTTGCACTGGATCTTTAATCATTACACTGTACTCCTTTAGGTCATGGAGGACATGTTCAAATCAGCCACAGAGCATGTCTTGGCTCAATGTACAGAGGATGTGGATTTATTTCACAAGCATGTGACTCCCGGACACCGGGTGAGATTTCAAGGACACTTTTAACTTAGGTTTATACCTGTACTTACAAATGATTATATATGGCAACACTGTTTCTTAGGATACTGTAGATGCTATGCTAAAGAGGAGATTTACCATGTAAGTATTCTAAATAATATATTTATTAAAACAAATAGAAACAATGTCTTGAATATCGTAATTCTTATTCTGCCTCTCAGTATTTCATATAGTGAGGCTATTGACATATTACAACGTTGCTCGCAGGAATTTATCTTTCCAACAAAAGTAAGTTTGAAAAAGTAATATGTATGTTTGTCACAAACAGTATCACTCCACAATTTCCGTAACCAATCTCTTTCTACAGTGGGGCAGTGACCTTCAAACAGAACATGAGAAGTACCTGGTCAAACATTGTGGCAACCTACCAGTCTTTGTCACTGATTATCCTTATGACTTGAAGCCATTTTATGCAAGAGATAACCAGGATCATCCTGAACATACAGTAAGCCACAGTTAATTATACAGTCAATTATTTATCTATTAAAGCCCTATTTTGTAATGCCAGTTCTCATAGTAATTTGCTTTTCCCTATAACTATGTGCTTGTGTGACTGCTCTGTGCAGGCAGCTGCAGTGGACCTGCTGGTGCCAGGAGTTGGGGAGTTGTGTGGAGGTACACTCAGAGAGGAGAGGCTTGGTCTGCTCATGGCTCGGTTGGAAGCGTAAGACATCCTTCTTAACCTGCATTTATGACTGCATTATTCTTCATCGCTCACAGTTTACCAGTCCCTGCAGGGTTTTAAGCACAAATAATGTCAGGTACTGTAGCATTTTGTTATTGGCCAAAACTAACAACACTTATTGAGTGATTTAAAAAAAATGTCAATAAAAACAGTAAAATTACTTGGTAAATAAGAAAGCCTAAAAATATGCACTTCATAAAAAGATGCTTCAAGTCACTTAATGTCAAAGTTGTGACATATTTCATTGGCATTATTTTTGTTGATGTTAGCTATGTTAAACTATCTAGACAGCCTGTCTTGGCAACTTCTGACTCAAGAAGAGCAGTGAAGAAGTGTTCAACCTGTCCTGCCAAGGGAGATGAAAGCTTGAATTTGACCAGGGTTGCTTGTTTAATCTTTTTTTACTATTATTGTAAAAACTATTTTTATGATCTCCTGGTGTGCTTACTGCATGCAAAAGGAAGATGCAAAGTTGTATTTAATTATTTTCTAACTTTTAGCGTTGCTCCATTTCAGGGCTGGATTGGAGAACACATACAACTGGTAAATAATAAGTAAATCGTAAATACTGGTAGAAATGCTAACAATGCGAATAATGGAATGACGTTTTGGTTTTCTAACAGGTATCTGGATTTGAGACGTTTTGGCTCTGTTCCTCATGGTGGCTTTGGAATGGGATTTGAGAGATATCTGCAATGCATTCTGGGCATTGACAATATCAAAGATGTGGTTCCTTTTCCTAGATTTTCTCACTCATGTGTTCTGTAACACTTACTGCTATGGGAACTTCAAAGAGTTGTGTGGACATTGTTATATAATTTATTATTACGTTTACTTCACCATGGTGTTTTCTGCAGCTGGAATATTATTACAAGTTTCAGTGCAAATGTATTTATTGTTTTTATTGTTTGTGATGAACGTTAAATCAAAAGTGAACATGGGTTTCTAATAAAATAATGGTTGTAATACTTCAAGTTTCCAGCAGGTGGTGTATTTCTCATCTCTCCCCGCCGTTGAGCTGATTTTCAATGTCAGACACAGTCTACCGTATGATTAAGTAGCCTCCTTAGTTGTTGATATTTTATTATGTTCTTTTCTTCTAAGAATAACTTTGCTTTATTGCTTGGTTCCCATAAAACATATAATAGCAAATATGTAACAAATTATGTTTTTGCGTGAGTTTAAATAAGTTACATGCGTTTTTACATGATGAAAGAGATAATGGTACAGTCTTCTTTTGAACTCCTAAAAACACTTTATGGGTATGTTTTTATTCCCATCAATTGGCCCCGGCGCAGCCCAACCCTCTGTGCTTGGTGGGCGTGGTATGAGTTGGGAAAACAAACTGCAGACACCCTGTGATACTTCCTCGCCCTGCATCAGTTGAGTTCCCTCGCAGTTCCTTGCCTGCTGCCTGTGCGTAAACAGACGCGTCCTCCACCTTTTCCCCACAGTGGAGGATTAGCGCGCGGCTTATTGGGCACTGTACCTTGAGGGGCGACTCACCAATTCTTCAAGTGGCTCAGCCCCGCTTTGCTTTAATCAAATGGAGGGAGCGTACGGGTTTGGGACCAGCGAGAGCCAAATACCGACAAGTGCTTGAACGGCCTCGCCGTGAGTGGAACCGCCATGCTCTAATGACAAACGGCAGTTAAAGAGCAGCGACAAACGGTGGCAACCATGAGCGGAGGAGAAATCATCTTCCAAGGTTGGCTCAGAAAGTCACCACCCGAGAAGAAACTCCGGAGATACGTAAGTCGTTTACTTTGATTCAGTTTGTGGCTGTGTTTCTGTCCATAGCATCTTCCACTGTGATGCGCCGAGTCAAGTTCACTCCAGAGCAGGTGCATCCTAGTGTAGCCATCTGGACAACCATTGCTTTAACTGTCTGTTGTTATAGTTATTTTAATCTACTTTTATTGCATAATAATGTAAACTGTATCTAGCTTTGTGGCAGTTTATATGTGGGCCACCCACTACTTCTCCAACAATATGGGTATATGTGTAATAAATACCCCACAACTGTCCATGCTTTTGCCTAAACAGCTCTGGTGGTACATGTTGTAAAGCACCGTTTGGCTTTATCTGATCGTTATGGGATTATGGTTTATTAGAGATTCATATGGCAAGTTTTTATGTTGACCAAGCTGGCCTATGTCACAACAATGGTGATAACTGTGTGCCTTTCAGAAAGCGTTATGAGACAAAGCTGTTAAAGTCTCTGGCTGGGTGCTGGGTAAGAGAATAACCACAAATCAGATAATAGGATTTATGGAGGCTGATAGAACCATGAGACAATCTCCTATAAATACAGCTGTCCTCTGTTTATGTATGGTGTTGCATTACTAGGCCTCTCCATGTTCCTACTAGCTGACTTTGCCATGATGTCATCACACTGTTTCATCTGGAAATCCATCCTCAATGTCTTCAAATGCCCCCACCCCCAGTCCTCCTGTCATTTCCTCATTGTCTTCCACTTAAAGCTGCCTAATGTTTACACAGAGACCACCATGGCCAGTATGGAACAACAGCTGTGAGCGAATAGAGGAAAAACTTGCTTGGTTCATAACAGCACTGTATAAACAACAAGAGCAAAAGCTTCCACAAGACCTAATGGAGCTAACATAATAGCCTTCCTCAAGCAACAGAGTGAGGAACACAGTCTCACCCTGCCTCTCACAGTTCTCACAGCACTAACCTATAAACAACTATGCACACTTTTGAGATAGAAACAAATGTCATGAGACAGCATTCACTACAGACAGGCGGGTAAATGCCATAATCTGTCCATCTGGAATTCCTTCCAGTTAAAGTCAGACCACGGACAATCCCGGCATTAACTCACCATTGCCGTCATCTGACATTATTGACGTCCGAGTGACAGCAGTGTCAGATACTATTTGTATGTTCCATCGTTTTTTTGAGAAACGATGACCTATCATAAAAGTAGCCACTAGTATAAAAAATGTTTACAACCTTAATAAAATTAGCTATTTATCTATGTATTGATTGATATTGTGGACAGATGCACCAGCTTAACATACTTAAAAGGGCTCCGTTTTATAAGTTTTATATATATAGAAGATATTACATTAAAACCTGTTTGAAAGATTTAATTGTCATTGTTCAGTTTGTTAGATCATCCATAATAACATGTCATTAGGAAAGAAACCCGTGGGACTGAATAGCACTGTCATTTTCTGATTCTGCAGTGTAAGAGCGTAATAAAGACCTGGAGACATTCTAACATAAAATCCAGTTTATGTCTCTGAAGCTAGATGTTTCTTATTGTCTTCTGCTGTACAGAAGTCAGTGACTTTGTATGTCATGTACAATCAGACAATCTGACAGCCAATTTTCTAGCTTGCAGTCCTCTCTAAGGCCTTTGAGGGCTGTGTTTGTTAATCAGTAGATACTTCTTGAAATGATTGGTCATTACAAGACATGTCTCAAGGAAGCTTTCTGTAAATGTGCCACTCAGAAATGCAGCTGAAAATCAAATGCAGCTTTAGGAAAAACGTATTTCCACAGTGAGGTTGGTATGCAAATCATATGCAAAATTCAACTGGTGGTGAATACAGGAGGCAACAAGTTTATGTTCAGGTACAAGCATGACATGACTCAGTAAATGTTTTCTAACTGTTAACAAATGTGATTAAGTTTCAGCTGTGAGTTACTCTTTATATAGGGGCTTGCTTGCTTAAACACATCTGTTTGTGTCAGTTTCAAAATGCAACATTAGTTATCTGTAGTACTTTTCATTCACTAATCCTCTACCAATAAATATGTCACAAAACTAACTATAAGCCCTTAATGTGATTCTTAGGGGCTGGCGAGGGTGTCCTTATTGCTCTTGTTGAACAAGGTCTAGTTGGGGGAAGAAAATAAATTGTTTTCATCAGGATGTGGTCAGAGAATATGCCAGTCATGTCAGATATTAACTTAGTAGCTTGTATATTGTTAATAGTTTCACCCCAGCATCAGTTGTCATCTGCAGTTACACCATGACTCATAAGTTGTCACACTTTAAACAGTTTACTTTTGCCCCCAGGTAGGGAACAAGCTTGTGGGCAAACCCTCCCTGCTGTCCGTTGCTGTATCTGACATTACAAACATGTCTGGTCACATACAGTATAAACATTATCACATTCCTTTCTGATCATATCGTCATGGTGATAGCAGCGGCCAGTACCTTCTGCTGCAGCCAGGGCTTTGCTATTGTGTCTTTTTGGACAGTAAACATGATTAGAGAGGATAGCAGGGCTACAGCAGTCCCGTTCTGTGTCTCGCTGTCAGCAGGACACTCACTGTTGTTTTGCACAGGGGCTTTGGGAAGTCCTTGCCCTCAGAGGTCAACTCCAAACGCCTCCCAGTTCCTGCTTTGACAGACACCAGGCACTCACACAGGCCTTTTCCTTGTTAAACTTCATCTGTGTGTCCTTGTATGTCCTTGTATGTCCCATCAGCCCAAATATCTGCAAATTTCAGTTGATCTATTTCTAAATGCTGGTCTAACTGGGATAACACAAACAAAATATTATTGTAACATTTGTAACACGTTTTAGGCCACACAAAGTCCTTCTAAGACCATTACAAGATCCAGAGAAATGAAAGCATATCATATCATGTCCTCTCCCATAAACTCTGGTTTAGTCTCAGTGTATTCTGTCCAGAGCTTAACAGATTTGGATGATACCTACAGAAATATACAGGTCCATTATTAGAACACATTATTATTTTTATTTATCAAGAGTTAGCTGTGCCCTAAACAGTGCCATGTTTCTCATGTTTAGACAAACACACACACACAGTGCACAGTGTACTCTAGTCATTTTTGCTGCTCTAGAGAAAATGCTTGTTTGAAAATTGGCCTCCTATAGCTCCTGTTTACCATTACAAAGCACCATACACAGTGTTTTCTGCTTGACTAATTATGGCTCATTGCATGTATCAAAATGGTTATCAAACTATAAAATCTAGTGCATGCAGTAGATTAAGAATTCTATTTTTACAGCAGTGATTGGATCCAACCAAGCAGTCAGATGCAGCATCATGCTACGGGCTGGAGCTTACAGGTCATATGACAGTCATTAGATCGTCCCACTGAGGCTTTACAGTCACGGTGTGAGTCTCTGCAAATGCTTAGTGGTCACACACTGAAAACATGCAAAAACATAAAGGAAAGAAAGGAAAAGGTTACCCACACTGTATACAACCTCAAATGGTAACACTCAAAACAAGTCTGTGATGCAGCTCTCTAATTTGAATAATGTTAAAAGCATGTGGCCTTTTAGTAGGAGGTACTTGCTACTAATTTAGTTATGTATATTTTCTTGACAGTTAGTCTATGTTAATATCCCTACTGTATGTGTGTTTGACCCATGTCCAGCTTTAAATTCAGAACAATTGCCTTTGAAGCCCCCCGGTGTAAAGGGGCACACTCAATGACCAAATATTAGCTCTGACGCACTGTTATTTTTCAGTGTGTTTCTCATTGTTGCCCCAGCTTTTATACCATCAAATAGTACCCATGAAATTCATGTGGTTTTTAAAATGAATTTGTTCAATTTCCTACAACAGATTACATATTCATCTAAACCTAACCTCGATTGTGGTATGTGTTAAGACTTCCTGTTTTACAAGAAATGCATTACCTTTTTATATTTTAAAATAGACATAGTTCCCTTAGATGCAAAAATAGTGACTTTTCAGGCTGTGTAGCCAGTGAAAGTCTGTGTCTGAACTGCACTACTGATGGGACTGCATGTCTTAATATAGTGTATCTTGTATACTGTTCAACGTGCATGAAAGGTTTTGTTGATTTGAAGAGATATGGGTGCCATCAGTCTGAGTTACATAATGGAGTATTTGGAGCTGGGTGCACAGTAAGAACTTACAGTGCTGCTTTAAACAGCCAAATGACCAAAAGGAAAAGAGCCACAGAGCTTTCACGAACTTAATTTATATAATACAACATCAGCATCATGACATGACCGTAAAAGAGGCGAAATGTCTGGATTATTGAAGACAGTGCTTGAATAAGATCTGTTGGTCAGCTGAAGGTGCACGTAGTGACGAATAACCTCATTTTTAGGAACTGAAATTTTCTACAACTCTATTTCAGATAAAATAGTGGCAAATATATCCAGGCTTCAGTTTGAGCTAAAAGTAAAATAGGACAGTGTCATGCCATATCAGCTGAGACACTGCCAATCACTGAGCCGGGCCACAGTCTAGGATTGTTGTTTCCCTTCATGGGGCCAAGCATTGAGTGCTTATTGGGGTCTTCATTTAAGCATTTTCTTTTTATGAAGCTATTTTCCCAATTGTACATAGAGTAACCCAAGCTTTAATTAAGAATTGCATATTTGAAGGTGTTATTCTCTAATGGATACAGATTACAGAGGGTAAAACATTTTTACATACTAACGATTGTTCTAAGGTATTGCTTAGTACACAGTAATTACAATGAACTCAATATTAATTTCTTATGTCACTCTTGCAAGCTCTAACATGTATGGTGACTTGTTGTCAGCAAACAACTTCCTTCAGGAGTACAACTGATGTCAGCCTCAGGTGACCTTATTTTGAAGTCAGTTCTATCTGTATTTAGTTCAGAAAGACTTACAAACCAATTCATAAGCAGTGATGCTGATGGCATACCCTCCGCGGAGACGAGCCTGAGCAGATGGCACAGTCAGAGGAAGTGCATGGCACAAAGACTTCTGATTAAACATAATGTCCTCCGTTAGTCAAAAGTGTCAGGGCAGGCTCAAGCTAGATAAACCCAGCCTTTAGCGCACAGTAAAACAGGACAAGAGATTAGTAATTTTCATAATGATTGCAAATTGAGGCTTTTATATCCACTAAGAGCATCTCAGAGTTTCATTCATTCATATGATGCGCTGCTAATTTCTCACCCCATTGCCCCAGTGAATCAGGTAAAAGTATTGTAGGTACCAAATGTGGCATCTGTCTTCATCTTTATCACTCCTGAAGGTTGGATCGCTCACCGTTATAACTACAGAGTCATAGCTTTTTTTAATATTCACCTGAGAATGTGTACTTGGCAATTCTACAAATTGGGTCATGTTAAGTTGTCCTGTTTATTTATTAAAATTGCTGTTATTTGTGTATGTTGTGTGTTGTAGCTGCTGGATGTACTGGATTTAATTCAAACTGTAATGGCTCCTAAGTCTTAACCTCCCAGCAAATACAAATGAAGTTAGTAGGAATGAAACATTTCTCTGAAGCCCTCAAGATAGTTTCTTGGTGAAATGACATTGCAATGTTGATGCTATTGCAGTTTGACCTGAATTTATTGGAAAAACTCCAGAAACCTGTTATAAATGTCTCAAACAGCTGTCAGCTCTTCGTTTTGCTCTTGGCAAAGTGGAGCCCTGTGTAAACTGTGAGACATCCGAGAAACGAACCTTTCTGTGGTTTGTTTTAAGCTCTCTGTTACATAAACAAGGTCTCATAGGTGAAGTCTAAGTTGTGATATAGCTAAGCTCTTCATCTAAGAATTTTTGACAATATTTGTGCAACTTGAAAAGCTATAGAACTAGCATCTTGGTCCAATGCAGTAATGCCCATGTGTGTGGAAATGTGACATGGACTATTGATCAGGACAAAATAATTGGCACACTATGTCTGCTTCAGCTTTGTCCTCTCCTGCAATATGAACTTGTATTTCAACCATTTCACACATTGCACCAGCTCTGTCCCGTTTTATAATTCACGCATGGAAATTTTGTTTTCCAAAAGTGATTGTAATGCACCAAAAGACTCACATATTCCTCCTTCTGTTCCTCTCTAACTTATTATGTAAGGTTTTGGAGCGCTCAACAATGTGTTAAAGAGTGCAGAAGAGTGAGTATTTGGAGTGAGTGAAAGTAAAAATATTGTTAAAATATCTATAATAAAGCCTAACAGGACACTCTCAAAAGTACTGAAAAATCTGACTTAAAAGCTATGAAAATATTTTGCCATCTCATGTAGATTTAGAATTTTAGGTAATTGGAGCTGCTGAATAAGGAGAAATGTTTTATCAAGAATCCTTATGCCTATAAAAAATATAAATATGGGTTTGCTGTGCCCGTAAATAAGAAACTTATTTGACCCACAACTGAAGCGACAGAGGAGTTTAGTGGAGCCTAACACTTTATTGTTGCTGGGTGAGTGTCTGTGTCACTCAGCTCAAACAAGAACCTTAACGGCCAAGGCATTTACCCCTGACCGTTCAGTCACTGCCACTGCGCACGACCTTTACAGAAGCTGCAAAACCATGAGAAAACGTTCACAGGAAAGGTGCTTACAGGTTGTACTGTGGCTCCTGTACCATTGTTTGTACAGATGTCCACGGTTATGTACTACACCATATACTCTCTGTTTCCTTCTCTAGAACTTAAATGGAACAAGCACATGTAAACAAGACTGTTCTATTTCAATTTGAAGAATAGACACATGCGTTTAATTTAAAAACTTGTTGACTGAGTTGACTCTGAGTTACCAGAGCGTTGTTGACACAGCCTACTACTAAGCACACAGTGTGTACCACGAGCACACCTTGGATAATGACTTAGGAGCCAGCCTTGTATCATGTCAGCTCACAATGTCTCTCAATAGAGAAAAACACTGTCTATTTCAGGACTGTTGCGTCATGGGACACAACAGAGCCTTCTTATTTGTGTAAAGTAAGGTTCTTTTGTGTGATTTGTCTTTCCACAGTATTATTGTTTTGCCTTCTGCCAAAAATAGAGCCAAACTTTTTTACTTATTAACACTCAAGGAAACAAAAGCCATTGACAGGAGAAACCAGTTTATGTCATATTTGTAGACGCAAATAGACTGGGACAATTATTTTCTGGTGGATTTGTCTTTGGATGTTTTGCTTTCTATTGATCTAAAACAAATGGAGACATATGTCTGCACTCTGCACCTGTATGTAAAAAATATTAGTGTTGGAACAACAGAAGCTTTATATAATACTTTAGTAGTGAGTAAGTATAATTTTTAACATTTTCAAGGTGTGAACATCCTATGTGTTCTTCATTTGGCACATTCTGAGTGACAAGCTTTAGCTTTATATCTTTTATTCACTTTTTATTAACTAAAACATTCTACTACAGAGTTACATGTCTAGTTCTTACTAATGCATATAATAACTCTTAAGATACAGTGTATGTGTCGCAGTGTGAGGGCCCAGCCCATTTGTCTATACGGTCCACTTGGTAATAAGGCCAATGTGTCTGCGTTAAGTTCTTTCTTGACACAGCAGTAAACAGCATAACGAGTGTTGCAGAGTTCAGGCCAGTGTCCCAGCTGCAGGCCTCACTTCCCAGTGCAGAGGCAGTGATCGATGGGCTTTGACAGGCTCTTTCGGACAGGCGCTGGCTCAGTGAACTTGTTCTGTTGTGTCTTTCTCCTTACTTTGAGGAAGGTGTTTGCTCTACTCTGAATTAAACATGAGAAAGACAGAAATTGTTGCAGTAATTTTGATCTAGTTTGTATTTGAACAAATTTCCCTCAGGATTTTGGCTTATACTAGTGGCAGAGGGCGACATTCTCAAGTGAGTCTATTTACTTTGTTCTAGAAATAGACAGTGGAAAATAATGTTTCTATTTATAGTGTGACAAGTTTTAGGAAATGAGTTGAGTTTTGTTTCTGGGGAGCTGAATGTGCTGGCCTCAGCTCAAAGATGCCAGGAATAACCCCGCTGGGTCACGCTGACCTTTTCCACTCTCCACCAACTCTCAATTAAGCAATGTTCATTCTATCCATAAAAGGCCATTTTATTTTTATATATATATATATATATATATATATATATATATATATATATATATATATATATATATATATATATATATATATATATATATATATATATATATATATATATATATATATATATATATATATATATATATATGAAACATGAAATTGCGCAATAGCACTAGACCACAACTCTGTCTGAAAGATCAGTTCACGTTAGAATAGAATTCACTAGAAGTGTTTACCCAAGGTCTGGGTGCTAAAAGTTTTGTTTTTTTAGATACATCTGGGCAGTGTAACCCCTGTATTTTCTAGAAGTGGTAAGTGATCTTATACGAGTTTTAGAGTTAAATATTTCACCATATCCTGTGAAGTAAAGCTCTGGTCAAACACATTATTTCTTTGACATATTTCGGTTTTCTTATTACAGTAAGCTACATGCAGTAATGTCTCTTTACTAGCAGCATTATCTAATATCGTTAAGCTTGCGCTGCCTGCAGTCTTTTGCCGTGGATCTATCTGACAGAAAATAAAATAAAATTATTGCATAATATGCCTGCTTCTCACAAAGATAAGATTACAATCTACACTTCTGGGAAAACATTCAACTATACACTGACAACATTTTAAACATGCAGTGGTGCAGTTGGCCTCGTTTTATTTAGGGTTGCATTCAAGTTGCACGTGTGGAATCAAAGTATGTTGAAGAGTTCTGAAAGTATGAATAAATATGTTATCTGACTTGAAACCTGAAAAGAAAACAAAGAACTTACACTTCTTAGATAATGCTACAAATTCACTTGATTTGACATTTAACAACATTGGTTGACTTTGACTGAAGTGGAGCCAAATTAGCTAAATACCAAATTGATTATTAATTATCATTTTAACTGGTCACGTTTATATTTAGAATTATTCTGCTTTGCATTTTTAATATGTAAAGTTGCCTCCTTACTATTTTCCAAAAAATATAATACCAGCTTTTTCAACAAGAGTCAAACATGGTGCTGCCTATATTTACATGACCAACTGTTCTCTGTTTTCCAATGCATAAATTCTTTAAGAGCTTTCTGTGAACATTTACTTCACTAAAACGTATGTACAATACATTCCACTAATAAAATGTAACCATCATCAGCTTAAACTGAATAAACTGTCTCAGCACTGGGCCTAATTAGTTTGTCCTGCCTGCCCCTTAGAGACATAGGGAACACATTTGTTGCGGTGTTTGCTGCATGCTTTGTGTTTGGGGGTGAGTTAGCCTTGTGGCGGTGTCTGTGCTGATGGAGGGAAAGGAGGCCTGCAGGATCTTGTGTGTCAGCAGCCCTGCATATGAGAGACATTGCCTGACGGAAGTGCATCGCTGGCAGATGTCCAACCTTCCTCCCAGCTCGCCCACTCATTCCCCCGTCCCTTCCTGGTCTATCTTCCTCTTTTGTCTCCCAGCACAAAGAACATGCAGTCCCTTTAAGTCGTCCACTGGGAAAACATATAGAGCTGTTATAATCAAGGCACTGTTCTGCCTACATGCTGTGCTACTTGGCAAATTCAGCTTTAGTATGACGTCAACAAAAGTGTTTCCTACGGCTGTGTCACACTATTAGTCCGTGGAGCTTTGCACACGCCTTGATGCTTATTTACACTGAGCAGGGAAATTCAAGCTCCATTCACTTGTGTTTGCAGCTGAAGTTTGATTGGACAGAAGTTGTGTCAGTTCAGGAAAGGGAAGGAGTTTGTGGTAGAGTGGTGAGGTTGTCATGGAAGGATGTCAGCACAGGAAATACGTTAGATGGGCATAAACACCTGCTGTCTACCCACACAGCCTAAAAAACACTTGTATCAACCACATATCAGCTAACACACTAACCCACTGGATGGCTTTTTAATCAACAATCAACACTACAACCACAACCAATGTACATCGCATTTTGTGTTGTACAGTATTTATAATAAAAAAAAATGCTCATGTTCCTTCTCCATTCCTTTCCCAGGCATGGAAGAAACGCTGGTTTATCCTCCGCAGTGGACGCATGAGCGGTGACCCAGATGTCTTGGAGTACTATAAGAACGACCACTCCAAAAAGCCCATCCGGATCATTGACCTGCACTGCTGTGAGCAGGTGGACGCTGGCCTCACCTTTAAGAGGAAAGAGTTCCAGGACAGCTTTGTGTTTGACATCAAGACCTCCGACCGCACTTTTTATCTGGTAGCTGAGACTGAGGAGGAGATGAACAAGTGGGTCCGCTCCATTTGCCAGCTGTGTGGCTTCAATCAGTCAGATGATAACCATGGTAGGGAATTTGACACAAGATTTTCATTTATAATTGCTCATTTTGAAACCTCACATATTTACAGATTAATTTTGTGCATAATTCAACAGTACTCTTCAAACTTCACTATTCTCTACTCTTTGTGTTTCCACACAAACTAGCACTTTGTTGGATAAATAAAGCAAAATTTTAGTCATAGGGATCAAGGATTTTTTTCTCCCAAACTTATTTGTTATGTGGCTAATAATCTGAACAAACACAGTGTCTGAGGATGTTATTGACTGAAAAGACTGATAGAAGTGTTTTTTTTCTGGATGCAGACACAGGCTTGGTTTAAGTATTTTTGCAACATCTATTCTAGATATTCATTTCTTTTTATTTCATTTATTAGGCTTGATAGTGCATGTAATATTTAAAATTCTTAATTGTAACTGCTTTGCTTTGCCCCGTCACTTAAAAAAACAACAAACAAAAAAAAAAAAACACATTTAAAAAAAAAAAGTCTTGCCAATGTATCATTATAGTAGTATTACAGCAGCATTAATTTAGACGCTTGTATGGTTTTGCATTTAGGTGACACGGTTGCACTGTAGTTACCACTGTTGCCTCTCAGCAAGAAGGTCCAGGGTTCAACTCCTGGATCTGGACAGGGCTTTCTGTGTGGATTTTGATGGCTCTCCCCGTTCTTCGGTGGGTTTCTTCTTGTTTTTCCGGTTTTCCCCACCAACATCAAAAACATGCTGGGCAGCCCCTGGGGTCGTTGCCAACAAGGAATTTACCCGGGGATAATAACTAAATAGTTGTACATGTACAAAATACAATGTTTTTGCTTTTTCTCAGTGTGACAGCGGCGGTACATATCCAAACAATGTTCAATATTTTATAAATATATTATCACAATCTAAAAACCTATATCATACAGTAGCTTAAGCTCTTTTGTGTTGTCTGAACTTGAAATTGACTACATAGAGTAAAGAGCATGAGTAATAAATAACCTCCTTTCTGATTGTTATTGCCATCCATCCAGATTGTTGTTTGGCCATCTGGCAGCTGGTGGACGTTAACTGCAGTGCTCTTGGTTGATCATCTGCAACATGCAATATGTCCAGGTGTACACAAAGCAGCTGTATTGACTGTTATACTACACACATCATGATGGGATCCCTGTGGACAAAGTAATGAGAGCAGCTTGTGTAAGAGGTTGAACGTGGACAACAGGGTGTGGCTGGGAGTCGTAGTAGTTTGGAGGAGTAGGAGGGTTTATGTCATGACAGCTGCTTTAGTAATTATAGTTCCTTTAGAGTAAACATGGTTATGAGTCACAACACAATCTGCTTTATTTGCTCAAGATACATTTCGGTTTGCGGTAAAAAAATGTGTTTAGTTCCTTTTCCTTAACAATTTCATCTAAATGTATGTGATCATCGTATGTGTGTTTGATGGAAAGTGATAATTCAGAGGAAAACATACAGATCCTAAATAGAAATATTGCTACAATCAGTTCTAATTAGAATTACCTTTGGCTAATATCAGGATTTACCCAAGCACTGTGTTGACATGCTTGGATATTTAATGGGAGGGTGATGCTTTAGTTGTTACTCACAAGCCTAAAGTGACTTTCCCATGTCTTCTTCTTACGTAATAATAATTAAAAAAAAACTACTCCGTTGCATGGTAAAATTGTGAGGTCATGTTTGGCTAGTCATCAGGTTTAAATGAAAACCGTAGCTTGTCGGCAGTTTGTTTTCTCAGAGGGTGCCTTACACCGTTGAAAACACTCATATTATCATCAGGTCTTTGGTTTTTCCAAGGAATATTAAAATGATCCTACTATTCCTCTCAGAAGGATATCGTTTTACTCAACTTGAATTTTTAAATAAACTGCTTGAATTTAACATACTCGCTCTGAAAAGACCTTTAATAAAATGTGTCAGCTCAAGTCTAAAAGACTAGTGTTATAACATGCATTGAAGGCCTTACGATCATGATATCCATCTAAATTTATGCTATCATTGTATGAAATATAAGACTAGTATCATTAAATATATCATTGTACTGTATTGTAAGACTATTTAAATGGCCCTCAGCACTTAAGTAAATTGAAACCACTGATTGATTACCACATCTGTTTGCCATGTGTTACCATGAAGCTGGTGCTGACTGTGTGTGAATTTTTTAAAAACAGTTTGCAATTATAAGTCACATTTGTAAGTGAATTTGTCTTACTTTACCCTGGTTGAAATGTTGTGTGCATCAGATTTGAGAGCCAGTGTGTGTATGTGCTAGAACCAGATAAAGACTAGTATTTAAGTGGAGGACTTAAAAACAAACCTTCTTAGAGCCTGAGAGTACACAACCTTCTTATCAGCTGACGGATAATCTTGCGTTCCCACAGTTTGTCATTATACTTGTTGATGTGAATTATAACCACTGATAGTAATAGAAGTTCAGATAGCTGTTTACACACTTCTTTTAGCAGAAGACATATTTTGCAGGTTTTTCTTCTGGCACACAGCTGCAGATGTGAGTCAGTGTGTCAACTAACCGACTGGGAATTCCCACTTGGAAAGACAACACAAGTTGGAAGAACAATACCAGTTCCTTTTTATAAAAGTTATCAGTGTTTCCTCAAGGTGATTATGTCAATAATAGATTCAAACATGTGGCATGCTTTATATTTGTTGTCCTATAAAATGCAGAGACCAAACCAAAATATATTTTGGATGGCTTCAGTTTTTTATGTATATAGATGTTGTTTTTTGCTTCAGTACATGCTTGTCTGAATATTCGCTTCCCAAAGTGCCCTTCATCTCCATTGATTTTTGTTGAAATAATGAGCCTGTGTGACAGTCGAAGGTCGGGTTTCTGCTGCCACAGAACTATCTGACGATCACTTTCTGGAGCTGCCACTGCTATGCTACCCACTTCCTTAATGCAGCATTTCAACACATGAAATCTATTCTGTGCTTCCAAAAAGTAGAATGTAAAAAAGGTAGAGTGTGAAAAATGCAAATGCTATGTAGTCTAAATTATACTTTTATTTAACAGCTTGTTTCTTCATAACACAAAGGCTGACGTTTTTTCCCATAACCTGTAGTAGTCATAGCTAAATATAGCCATAAAGGTAATTTAATTTTATACAAACTCCACCTTCCTGTACCGCTAAGACAAGAGTATTATGTTTGTCTAACTTAATTTATTTCTCAATTTAACAATGTTCTTCTCTGAATTTTATTTGCACATTTCTTGAAAGCTGCTTAGAAACATATATAATTAAAGCGGTAGGTTTATATCCTGTGCATATACAAGCTTATATCTAGTTGCTCTGTCCGTGATGTGGAGGGTTGGCTGTATGGTGCGTGTGTGTGTGCAGCAGGGGAGACCCACCCCCGAGCTTTATTTAATGAATGGAACATGGCCTGGTCAATCACTGGCTTTGTTCAGCTCACTGCGGCTGTTTGAAGTCCAAGCCAAACATAAAGGGATGGGGTTTGTAGCTGTCAACAGCCCTCTTTACTGTGCATTTTTGTTCCATCCTGTGCAGAGCAGCTCCTATTCTCTGTTGTCTTGCTACTCATTCTTAAAAAAATATCTAGAAAAGGCTAGTTTAACTGTCACACTAATGATTGCAAGAAAAATAGCTCTCAGCATTTCCAACAGCAGCTTCAGCAGTTTTGTCAACCAGACTAAAAGAAGAAAAATTTTATTCACACTGTCTTTTGCTGAGTGAGATTAATGATGACTGGACACCTCTAACACTTCTTTGAATGTTTTTAATGCTAAATTATACAAATAAGTCTTGTGCATTTGTACTGTGGTGCACAACATTCATGACTAATGTGTCCCCTCTTGATTTCTGGTGAGCTGCAGCCTGGGTTTTATTGATCTGAATGCACAAAATAATCTCATGAAATCACATAAATCATTTTGTCAGATTAGTTAATGTTTTTCCTGTGTGTTTCTTTACTACAGGCAGGGACAACATTTAAAATTCCTCTCTCGTGTCTGCCCCACTGTTGCATAGCCATAATATTTATTGCCCTGCAGGAATGAGGTCAGAGCATTGAAAATGAGCTCCAGTTTAAGACTTTAGCCGAACTCCATAATGCACTGGCCCCGCCCCTGCCAGACTGAGCTTTTAGGGGATTGATCTGTCCTGTGTTTTGAGGCAAATTGATGCGGCACTGCTGTGAAGAGGGGAGTGCTCACATGATGCTGTGGAGTGGCCAGGCGCTGGGGAGTAATGTGATCAGGAAATGCTGTCTGCTCTGTTTGATCCACGTCAGAGCTGTGTTCAGACGTCATGTTATACACTTCACTCAAACTAGCAGTGTACCATTTTTAATCATTCTGAAATTCACATTTACTACATAACAGATTTACCCACGTTATCCCAGTCTCTAGCAAAGGACCATGCCCCATTACTGCAAGGCCTCCTGGGAGGTAATCAAGAAGACCCACTACCAAATCCATACATCTAGTATATGTAGCTGTTAAGAGAATTTTAGTTAGAGATTAAATGAGCAGACGACAGAGACTTTGCTTTTACCTGTTCAGAAATAGCCCTCTATCTGCAGCCTCAGTACATTTGATTAAAAAAAATTGTGATGCATTGTTTTAAATTATTACCTTTTTTTTTCCTGATATATTTCTCTTGATATTTGAACCCACACAAGAACAAAGCCTTTTTGACATGCTTGTATTTAGCTTTTATTGTCTTGATGCAGAGTTTATTGTTTAAATTGCAGCACAGTGGCAAAGTGGTTAGCACGCCTGCCTCACAGCAAGAAAAAAAAATAATTTATGACTAAAATTCTATCTTGTATGACACCATTAGAGACATTTTTTTTGTTCATTGGCAGTGAAAGTAACATGCCAAATGATTATTTAAGGATGATTGTACACCTTATTCATGTGGTCAGCTGTTGAAATTATTCTATTTCCATGTTAAATGTTCAGCCATGTAATTCAATATGTTGATGGTATGTTCTATTTTGAATTTGATTTCAGATTAAATTATGGTAAGTCCTGGTCTAATTCTGGTTGCACTGAGAGGAAATGAGCCCCTGACAAAGACGTTGTTGTTCTCAGTAATCCAGCAGGGTTCTAAATTTGGCCCCTGTGAGACCAGCAGCCGTCTTCTATTAGATTACAGCCACAGAACAGATCAGACAGTAGGTGATGTATTACGGAGCATAATTGGGAAATTACTCATGAACTTAGAAGTTCTTTGACCCAAAATAGACAACTGAAGTTTTTTTTTTTTATTGCTTCTTATACTCAAGTATTTGTTCAGGACACAGGAATGTCATGGGAAGACCTCTGTCTTTTTGTTAGCTCAAAGCTGTAGGAGACAGAATCCTGGGACACAGTTAAAAGCCTGTGTTTTCTTCTTTTACCACTCTCAGGAAGAAATATGTTGTACAGAACAAAAAACATGTCTGTTTTTTATTTAATACCCTGATTAAAAAAAAAATCATAAAGAAAATCTATGACCAATGAGGTTTAACATTTTCTTGTAAACATTTAATTACCAAAAATAGTTTTACTGAGGTATATTTTTTGACAGATGTGTCAAGAAGCAGCCATGGGCACATTCTGCTGTTTGTATTTTCTGCTCTTTTTTTCTATTTCTGTATTGTGGATGACTTGATGGAATTGCTTCCCAGTGGGAACATACATCATCAGAGCCATTAGTTTCAGTGATGAGCCATGTAGGTTGTTCCATCAGCAGACTGGACCAGTCATCGTTCATCCAGCTCTGATTGTGACAGTCAATGCTTCTGTTGATCAATCATAATTCAGGACATGCAGACACCCCATACATGCACACAAACAAATGTTATTATGCCCTACGTTTACATGTAGTACCTCTGTCTCCTTAGCATTAAAGACCTTCTGGTGTTTTTCTGTGCAGCTGTCCAGTCTGCGGGGCGAGCGTCTGTCTTTGCACAACAGATCAATATATCTACCCATGTTGGTAGAGCTTCTACTCACCACACTGGGTGAAAGCTTTTACAAACCTCTTTGGAGAATCGAGATGAGGCCTAACTGGCTCAGGGACATTGGGAATGCACAGAACAATAGCATTATTGAGGCAGATTGGGGGAGTCCCTGTCCCTCTGGGGCCATAGGACTGGTCATCCCACTGATGTCCACTGCAGACCACAGCAGAGGCCTTTCCCCCACAGGCATGGAAGTGACCTCATTTAGCTAACTGGACTTCTAAATACCCTGCCAGTCAGCCAAACACACACACACACACACTCAACACATACACATACTCCCACAATACAACAATGACTACAGGCCCTGAATCAGACCACAGTGTGACTGTGTTATATATGGCCAGCCTGACACATCATATGTCAGGAAAGGTTTGATTGCATGTCTGGTATTAAAATGTCTTTCTCTTAAGAATTTAGTATAGCTCTGAGTACAGTGCTTTCTTCCTTATAAACAGGAAGATAGAAAGCCCATATCTTAGGCCCAGTTACTTGTGCTTAGTCAAAGCAGATGCAGAGTTTTTATCAGGGAGTCTTTAGTGATGGATACTGAAGCTGACACAATACGAATCAGAATCACAATCAGACATTGACATACATTTTAGCTTCTTGTGTACAAGAGAATACCTGCAGTAGATGACTGGTGGACTTGTTTTCCTCTGTCTCATCCTCTACTGCTGTACACAACACCATGGGTTGATGGATCAGCTCACTGCTCCTCCTCCTCAGTCTGGCCTGTTGCCCAGTTTATTTGCCGTACCCCATTCTCAGATGTGTCTGTATTTTTTTAGTTGGCCAATACAGATATCAAAGAGTCCCACAGTCCCACTGTGCAAAACATGTTCAACTCAATAAAATCAAAGAAAGCACAGTAACCCCAATCAGAAAGGATTTCTGGGATCATGTGTTGTTGAACCACACAGAAAGCGAGGGATGCTGTTTTCTCTTTCCCCATGAGAGCTATCCCGCTACTGTATCGATTCAAAAGCAGACTGAGAGCAATGGAACAAGAGAGTACAAGCCAAGGTCAGGAAAAGGTTGAAAATCCTTAGATGAACTATCATTTCCCTTCAGACGCAATGGGTTGTAAAGGCAAAAGAAAAATTGAGATATAATTTACACTTACTTAAATAGAATGTTTTGTGTACAGGATATTGTTTTAAAATATTGAATATAGGCCAAAGGAGAGTTTGCTAAATATATAAATGTTTAATTTAAAGGTCTAATCCACATTTGAAAGCTTACTCATTTTCAACTTGCATTTTTGCTGTTTTGCAGATGGCAGGTTGCACCATGTGCCACGGTCTGTGGGAGCAGATGCGTCTGGCCCCTTGGCTCCTCTGTCAGGAGAACGCAAGTCGTCTGTGCCCATCCACTCTAGCCAGCCGGTTCTGTTCACATTTGACGTGCCTGTGCGCCACACACACCACAGCTCCCTGTCCAACAGTGCACCCCAAGACTACCTCCTCTTGCAACATTGCATCAGCAGGAAAACAGAGAGTGCACGGTAAAGGTCACAGCCTCTGTCGTCCTGTGTTCACTTCCTGTTATCTTTTAATGCAGGTCAATGTACAGGTTTGTGGCGTTTCCTCAGCTAAGGAGCCCTTATGGTGTACACTTGTCTGGAAACAACTGTTTGTGTGTATTGGATGCACGTAACTATTTGCATGTGTTTATCAGTTTATGAGCTTAATCAATAATAAAATAATTATATTGTATTAAAATGCAATACCCCAAAAAAGATTCCCACAAAGCAGAACAAAGGGAACACATCTTTGTATTAAATGTTTTCCTGATGTTTCCATTAGGATTCAGCTCAGCCCCTGTAGCCGCCATGCCTGCTTCCAAGAATCTTAAGGCTGCTTTAATAATGATGCCATTCAGCAGATAGCCAGCACAGTAGATGATCAATGAGACTGTGGCTGCAATTCATCACTCCTATAGGTTTAGACTGGCCCACGAGTAGTTCTGCCCTCTCAGCCACATGATTTCCACATAAATCTGCAGTGTTGGACCTCAGTGAAACACAGGGAATGAAACCTCACCATCCATCTCATCAGCTTAATGCAGATACTTCTGTCACTCTCTTAGTAGCTGCTGCTCTGTGGCTGCTAATTAAGATAATCTGTTAATCTCTAAAGTCATTTTTACAGTGAGACAGAACTGATTTGATGGCCACTGGTCTGAAACAGGGTATGTAAAAAAAAAAACTAAAATGGGAAATGCACAGTGAGGTTACTGATAGAGGGAAATCCAGAGGAAACAGAAGAATTGATGAAACACAGTGTGGCATCTGACATGGAAATGAGAAAAATGTTATGTCAATACTACTGGCATTATAGTGATGTATTGGTCATGTGATTTAAAAAAAAAAATCACATTTCAGTTATGTAGAGTAGCTAAAAAGTATGCAGACAATTTGTGTAGATTAAAGTGTATGGCTTATTAACCACGTTTTATCTTTGGCTAACTAAGTTGGATCATTGCACATCTAAGTGGTTACAATGTTATAAGCTGTAGGATTGCTGCGGTTGCCACTCAAGGTCAAATCCTACAAAGGGACCACAATAAATGAGGCATGTCCCAAGGGTGCAGTACTGAGACTGAGAAACTGTGGGAAAGTCACAGACTGAAAATAATTGTCACACTCTGACAATATGTGAACATGTTTCAACGTGAATGAACATGTTTTAAAATTGAATTAGTAATGAAGTAATTTTCTACTGATGCATAAAGGTGCGACATGGTTAAAGAATGGTGTTGCTTTTCTTTGCTCACAGGATTTTCTCAGAAGAGCCACATTGCCCCCTAGTGTATGTTTGAATATTGTAACGCTTGTCATTCTTTTTATTAAACAGAATCATTTAACATACATATATACAATACTCATACTAAAAGGAGAGAAAAATTATAAATGTAACCCTAATTTAGGTAATTGATATAATAACTTTTATCATTGTATAGAGAAGTTATTTTTTACAGTTTAGTTATTTTAATATATAAAACCTATTGATGGAATTGAGAAGGGACAGGGGGAAAAAAAGACTAGTAACATGTGTTCATTCTTGTAAAAGATGACCTCTCTCCCTGTTGCAGAAGTGCCAGTTTCTCCCAGAGCACACGACATAACAGCAATGTGTTCATGGGAAGTGACTCTGCTGTGCAGAAACTGTCTCATGGTTTTTCCCATTGTTTGAATGGGATGGGTGGCCAGCTGCATGGCTTCTACAGTTTGCCCAAGCCAGGGAAATACCAGCTCCCGGTGCAGGATGACTCCCCCCAGGAGGCGTGCTATGTGCTGCCACGAGGCTACAGCTCTGAAGCTCCTGTTCACAGCAACCTCAGCGAACCTGAACTGGAGAACGAGGAGGTATATACTTTCCAAACGCCATGCAACATGCTCGCCACCGTTCAAAACAACGAGCGCCCCACTGACAACTATGACCTCCCCACACCGCCTGGATCCTTCTATCAGATCCCTCGGACGTTTGACAAGAATCACAATGCCTTAACGCCGTCCAGTTCTGAGTTGTCCTGTGCTCCTCCTCCCAGGCCCCCTAAGCCCAGCCAGGGCTCAGAGGGGCCATGGGGGAGTCCTCAGTCTGTAGGAAGCCACAACGGAGATGTAACCTCTACACTGTCAGTCATCCCGCGTAGGAATACTCTACCTGCTGTGGAGAACATCCGGCTTCACAGAGGTACAGCCTGTCCAGCACTCATCCTGCAGAGACTTACCACACCTTTTTAAATCACACTTTCCTACCTTCGAATGAAAGTTTGTGGCCATTCTCTTGTGCTACTGTAGTGACTTTGCACTTCTCTTTTATTTCCCTCTTTCTCTATCCCTTGTTTTACTGATTTATCGCTTGCAGCTGAGCAAAAACAAAGAAGCCAGTTTGGCAGACACTGTTCAGTTGAGATGCTAATGAAATTCAAGCCATACAAACTGCTCTAGCACGCCTCGTTCCAGGCAAATGAGCAATAAAAAAAAAAGCACTCTTAGACACAATGCGTGCCCTATTTGTATGCTGTGTTTTCTGTTTTGCCAAGCTCATTCTCAGGTCTCATATAGCCAAGGAGTTGACCTGTGACTCTTGTTAGTGAAGTTTGAGGCTGTTGACACACCTGTGCTGCAAAGACTAATTATGACTCAGCGAGGCATATAATGAAAAGTCAATCACATGCTGTTTGTTTAATTAGAAACATGATTTAACTGAATGTGAAATGTCAGGCCTCGTTTGCAAACATTATTGAACTGTCTCTGAGCAGTTACTGTTCAGTAATGCACTGATTTGTTGAGTTTTTTTTTTTTTATGTCTGTTTATGGCAGAGCTAAATGCTAATGATTTCTCATATCATCCCTTCGTGCAGGTTCCTCTTTTGAAACAAATATCCATTATCGTCAAACCCATTTCAACAATGGTGGACAGTCGGTAGAATCTGTCAATGATGGTTTTAGCTCCTACCTTGTGAGTATCTCTCCTCTTTCAAGATCTATGATGTAATGTGCTAACAAAGAATAACATATAAATAAATAAAATCGTGCTGAACTTTTTTTCTTTTTGTTTTAACAATATTGTTACTAATTGACAAGTTAATAAACAGAAATTAGATGTATATTTTACATGAGTGCAAAGGCTCTATGTTCGCATTGTAGGAAATACAATAGTATCAAAGGTAATAATTGATTTATTGTACTTATATTAATTGTGCTAAATACAATCATTTTTGAGCACATTGTACACAAGATTTGCATATTTTGATGGCCTGTTTAGAGCTTCGAATTAGATATGAATCTGACTAATGTTGTAAATTAATGCAAAAAAAAAAATGTGAAAGTGGCCTAAAGCTGACATGAACAAACCTGGTTGGCTAAATTAGATTTGTTGTAGGCCTTATTTGGGCCAAATTCCTGAAGAAAATCTTGCCAACCATATATACATAAATAATAAAACCATATAACAGTGTAACCCAATAAACAGAAGGTCACCTAAAATAAAAAGCTGTATATTGTAGATAGATGTTTAATATCTAACTTTGGAAATGTCCGTAATTCCATACAATAAACAAATCTTTCCAGGTTACAGTAAAACGCTGCTTTTGGTCATTGCTAGATTGTCCACTAATGTGTCCTTTTGCTTTATTGACACCAGAGAACCAAAGCTCCTCTGACTCGCTCAGACAGTGGCAACTCAGACGACAACTATGTGCCCATGAATCCTGGTTCCTCTCCTCTTAGTGCGGCCCAGGCAGACAGTCCGAAGAATATTTACATTCCTATGAGCCCTGGGCCCCATCACTTTGATTTCCCGGGATTCTCTGCAACATTACCTGCTCGGAAGGGTAGCAGCGCCTCACTGTGTCACCGGCCTGGCCGCCTTAGTGATGTCACCCCACCTCCTATCAACCGCAACCTCAAACCTAACAGAAAATGTGAGTTTTTTATAATCGCATTTTGACTCTTTTCCTGTTGTTTTTCTGACAAGGGCAGTTTTCTTAAGAGCATCTATGTTGTTCTGAACAGCAAAGCCAACACCTCTCGATTTGAAGAACAATGGGATCATTGATGAGCTGCCATTTAAGAGCCCAGTCACCATGTCTTGGTCACGGCCCATGTGAGTCTAATATCGATCACGTGGTTGAGGTTATCCAATGTCACTGACACGCACTTAGTTTGATGGGCAAGATTGTTCTGTAATGGTCTCCCTCTTAATTGAGATTGTAAAAGCACTGTCCTGTGTGCTTTTTTAGGTCTGCCATGAACTCTGTGTCCTCACAGCATTGTCGCCCCATTTCCACACAAAGTATCACCAGCACGGACTCTGCAGACAGCGAGGAGAATTATGTGGCTATGGTGAGTCCCAGTAGCTGCAGGGGAGATCTGAGAGCACACAGTGTTCTTTGTTGTAATAAATTACTTGTATGCATCTCTATGCTTACTCACTGCTTGCTGTGTAGCTGAAAACTCTGTTCTGCCCCTATTAGCAGAACCCAGCGTCTACCTCCCCAGCCGTGAGTGGCACTAGCAGCCCAGCCCCTAGGAAGTGCGGCACTGTGGACTACCTTGCACTGGACTTTCAGCCTGGATCACCCAGCCCTCACAGAAAAGTAAACACTTGATTTAGACTTTATTCCTTTGTACTTAAAAGCTGATATTATTTTTGAAGTTGTCTTTCCATCTTACTTCTCATCTATGCTGATCTTTATATAGTTATAGAATTAGTGTTATTATACTGTGGGTCAAATTTACACACAAAAACATGCATATTTAGCCTGAGATTTATTTGTGCTTTATTTCTTATCCCACAGCCGTCTACATCATCAGTGACCTCAGATGAGAAGGTGGACTATGTGCAGGTTGATAAGGAGAAGACTCAAGCATTGCAAAGCACTATGCAGGAGTGGACCGATGTGCGCCAGTCTACTGAACCTGCCAAGGGTGTCAAGTCCTGACAGTGATGTGTAAAAATGCCATCTGCAAAACATAACTTGGAAATAACTCTGTCTAGTAACTCTGGTCCCTGCATTTTGTGACCATGAACCCTTGTTGGCTTGTTTTATTCATTTTAATGAATTTCTTGGGGGAAAAAGCCATAACCGAGCCTATGCCTGTTCTTTGTAATTAGTGCAGTTAACGCAGGTAACAACTGCATGCCATGCAGAATATCAGGCCATACAGAGCGCCTTTCCAAAAACTGCTGACATGCATATTACAATGTATATAAAATGCAAAGTTTTAATCCATTTTTTAGAAAAAGCTTGTGTTTTATTAAAGCTGTTCTTGAGACCCACATTTTGTTTTGCATCCAGTGGGTTATTTCTCTGTTTCCTACCATTTAAAGATGCTCTAGAGGCCAAGTTGTCGATAGCTATATAAATATACTGCAAGTACCTTCACTAGTAAGATTCACTCTAAATCTGGCACACAGAAAGACTGTCTTTTCACTCCAATCTGTTGTTTGTGCTGAGTCTTGCAGAAGCAGGGAAAAGATGGTTTTCACTGCAGGCGCAATTATTTCATCTTAGTAGTGCATGTCTGGTAAAAGAAAATGCTTTACCTGTAAGTACAGCCCATGTCAGATGACAACGCTGCATACCAATTTATTAGACCAAACCCATCTTAATGCAATGGTGTGAATGAATGTTATGGTAGTATGAGATGGATTATTTCAATGCAAATTCAGAAACATCCACATTTACTTAATGAAAGGTTTTGTTTTAAAAGCTACATTTGTGGTAATCCCCTAAATTTGAATACATATGTATACTCAATTTATAATTTTCTTCCCTCCTTGTATTCAATTGCCTTACTATATAAAAAAACAAAAACAGCTGTTTCCACAATTGCACATTTTTAGATTGAATCTGGTCTCTTTCGGACATGCGACACACTACAGGCTTTTTTCTGTTTCTAAGTTATAATTCTGGTGCATCTTGTTGACTGTTTGAATGCCCCGCAAAAAGTGCACTACTGTAGCAGAATATTGTGCTTTTGTTGCAAATGCAACCTGCCATAATGAAGACATACTTGTGATCACAAAGGAGAAATGTCCTTATTTGCTTAACTTGTACAGTTGTATGTTTAATGGCCTTATTTTTGATTTCACCTCAGTGTGTACCTTTGAAGAGGGGTAAACTTGAGAGGTAAACTTTCTAATAAAAAGACATTGTATTTAGGTAAAGTGAAGACCCTGTTTGTAGTTCTCAAATGTCCAGTGTTTTATTGTGGCTGGAACCACTAATTCATTCTTGTGTGGCCATTCAGTGCTCAATTGTATTTTTTATTATTTCATTAAGATTCTAAATGTTTTTTCTAGCTTTTTTACTATGTTTTGTATTCTTTTGATCATTTTTACTCATAAGTGAATGGTATTGTTACGGGAAACAGTGAAGCGGAATTTAAATTTATTCCAATGTATTTCAATTTTTTTTTTTTATCCCAAATTGCAGGGATGAGAGGAGATTGGTGCTCTGAGTTGCACTGGTATAGTCCCTTCTCCCTGGTGAACTGTGATTATAAGAGAGAGCGAGAAAAGACTGACAATATGTTGCTGTTACTCTCCAAAGTGAAATGGATGTGTTACAGTACTTTATAATATCTAGAGTGCAGATG